>CAJNIZ010006703.1:0-33732 GCA_905231905.1 Symbiodinium pilosum | reverse complement strand
CCGCCGCCGCCACCACCACCAGCAAGTCACAACACGATCACCATCACTCCCATAATTCCACAATTCAGTATTCTCGCACTACTTGCTACTACTGCTGGCTTCTGCTGCGACTCTGACGTTTACGCGTAGCAGAATCGGTGCTGGTTTTAGTATGAAAACTTAAAATCAGCACTGGCATCAATGTTGTTCGCATTCGCGTCAGTATTCGATGCCAAATATGGTACTGATGATGGTACTTGTATTGGTAGTAGAAGCAGCAACAGACAGCAGCAGGGCCTTCGTCATACCGCAGCCCTATGAATGCGCTCATGTTGTTTTTCATGTTGAATGTGAGATATACGACTGACCACAAAGGCCACTGAAATGCCTAATGGGCTTGCCGAGTAGCGGAAGAGAGCCAAAGTACTCTAGAGTTTTCGCATCAGCATTGACATCTTTCCCAAATGTCTGCGTGACGAAGATGGCCGGGAGGTACATCATGACCTTTGGCCACGCTAAGAACTTCTGCGTTCAGAGTGCCTGTGTTAATTTGGGGACCACGGTTTTTAGTGTTTCTAGTCACTGGGTCCTACAATCTTGTGGATCCTTTAGTGAGGCCTGGCGGCACTCATCCAGGCAGACTCCCATGCATTTTTTCTGAAGGCTTGGAATTTGCTGCAGCATATGATACCCCAAAGGCGGCGGATCCTCTTCTACTTACACACCTATAACCAGACCTCAGAGTGGATTCCCAAATGGGCCCAAAAGACACCCAGTCAAAGATCCCAGCTCTTTTGGCTATGAAAAAATCGATTTCAGTATATGTCCAAGCGCTGTGGAAGGACTCCCCGACATTGGGTGACCGAACGGCACAGCTCTTATGTGAATATCATCCCTGTCTGACATGCAGACTAACCCCAAGCCTGACCCCCGAACCCTATGCTACACTTGCACAGGATCCTGAAGTCCCAACCCTAAACTCTAAACCCAAGCCCTAAACATGTGCACTTCATCCCCAAATCCTAGACCCCGGAGACTTAAAAATCCCACACCGCACATCCGGAACCATTCTGAACATCCCCCTGAGCGCCGATCGATGAGGAGTAGCCAGGCCCAAGCAAGTGAACTCAGCGATGCCACAATGCCTTGAGACACAGAGGTGAGGTCCCAGGTAACTGTCGACGAAATTTGCGGTTTACAGTTTGAGGCTGAGGGCAGGGATGTAGGCTATCTTGTCGGGGTCACCGAAGAATGCTTGAGGAAGGGTATGCCGCAGACAAACAAGGGCTTGAAGAGAACCTTATTCATAATATGTCGTTTCAACATTAGTCGTCCTGTAGTGGTCAGAATATGTTTGAAGCTGCATAGTGCAGGGTTTAGGGTTTAGGGTTTAGGGTTCAGGGTTTATAGTTGGTGGCACGCGCTCAGATTGCCTGGCGATTTCGGCGCGTTGTTGTGTTTTTCATGGTCTGCCGCCTTCTCCGCTGAGCATGGACGAGCATCCGATCACCAGTGCTTACATGCGCAAACGATAATAGCGCGTTCTAAGAGCATCCGATTACCAGTGCTTCCATGCCCAAACCATTCTAATGTTCGTGTTCCAAGTGCATACTGTCACCAGTGCATCCATGCCCAAACCATAAAAACGCTTGTGTTCCGAGTGCATACGGTCGCCAGTGCCTCCATGCCCAAACCATAATAACGTTTGTGTTTTGGGTGCATACGGTCGCTAGTGCATCAATGTCCTAACCATGTGTTCCAGCATCCGATGCCCAAATCATAATAACTTGTTTGTGTTGCGAGTGCGTACGGTCGCCAGTGCATCTGATGCCCAAACTATAATAACGTCTGTGTTCCGAGTGCACACGGTCGCCAGTGCATCCGATGCCCAAACCATCATAACGTTGGTGTTCCAAGTTCATACTGTCACCAGTGCATCCATGCCCAAACCATAATAACGTTTGTGTTCCGAGTGCAATCGGTCGCCAGTGCATCCATGCCCAAACCATCATAACGTTTGTGCTTTGAGTGCATGCGGTCGCCAGCGCATCCATGCCCAACCGAACCACAGTGATCATAATAACATTTGTGTTCCGAGAGTACACGGTCGCTCGTGCATCCATGTCCAAACCAAAATAAAGTTCGTGTTCCGAGTGCATCCGATCACCAGTGCATCCATGCCCAAACCACAATGACGTTTTTGTTCCGAGTGCATCCGATCAGCAGTGCATCCATGCCCAAGCCATAATAACGTTCGTGTTCCCAGAACATACGGTAACCAGTGCATCCATAGTCTTGTTTTATATTGGAGGTCTTGTCAAAAAAGTTTGGGGCCTTTGGAGCCAACGACCATTTATGCTGACGGGGCAAGCTGTTGGAACTCTTGAGTCGGCAGCTCGGAGTGCCAGTCATCGAGGCGTCTCACCAGCGTAAAACCTTCTGTAGAGCGATCCCAAACACTCCAGACTTTCCAAGAAAGCTGGAACTCAGATTGTTGATCAATCTTGGTAGAGCCTCAAGGTCTCTGGTGCCCAAGAACTTGGCGCGCCGTGCAGGCAACAGTGTCAACCCAAAGCTTGTGCAAGCCACATACCTGTGGTCCTGGCGCAAGAACCTAGGCGAGATCAACAAGCCATACTTCCTGCATGCCTTGCCGCAGCTGTGCCGCAAGGGAACCTGATTTGAAGTATACCCTAAAAGAAATGATCTAGGTGTATTTTTGCGACGTCTTGGCGCAGCAGTGCCTTGTGGCAGGCCAAGTTTTGAGTACCTCTCGTTCCACAAAATGCAGATGATCCTGAGAAAACGAATGAATTTTCAAGGTTTTGCACGACCCCATTTTGCGGCTGATATCGCGCTAAAACCTCAGTTTGGTGCACTTTTCAACCCTCTGAAACATGCAGGCTGTATGCGCGCGTAACCTATAGTTAGGGTATGCGATTGGGGCTTTCAGACCTTGCGAATTGAGAAAGGTGAGCTATGCCTGGAACATGGGAGAATGTTGTGGGTTGACGATGAGCTGGGGTCTGTTCTTGTTAAAGATGACTGACTTCTCACAGAAGCCTACTCCCCAAACCCTTTATCATGGCATTCTCAGTCCATGCTTCAAGGCCCTCTTATCCACCCTCAAAGAGACCACTTTTCAGGAACTTCACATGTGCGATGTGCAGCAGTTGAAGTCAACTAATTACAGACAAAATCAGTAAGAGAAGGAATGAAGAAACCCAGCAGCCACCGATAAGAATGATCGAACAAGGACCGGACTCGAAACAGCAGCAGTCATACCAGCAATAATGCTAGACAAGGACGACCATGAATGTTAGGGCCAGTTAGCCAAGGCACCCTCCACAAGGTACCAGAGGCCCTTGAACAGTCTGAGGAGTCGCAGGACCCGCACAAACCGTATCATCCGGGCGATTCTCAGGGCATGCAGAAATCTGAAATGCAAATCACAGCGGCAACAGCATCACCACCACCAACCACCACCACCAACAACAACCACCACAACAACAATAACGACGACGCCGCTGCCACCGGCTTCGGCGGCTTCGGCCATGACGACGACGACCACGACGACCACGATTACGACGACGACGGCGACGACGACAACGGAGACCACCACCACCGCCGCCACCGCCACCTCCACCACCTTCACCACCTCCACCACCCCCACCACCTCCACCGCCTTCACCACTTCCACCAACATCATCAAAACCACAACCACCACCAAGAAAGCTGATAAGAAGAATGGTCGGGTGGTAACCCAACCTGCATCTTGAAGCATGTTCCATGTTGACACCCGTCAGGCCTAAAGACCACTTTCAGATTTTGCGACTGGGACGTGTCCGACAGCAAGAAGGCCAGAACGAAATCCTGGGGACGTGCAGAGACCACAGCTCATGCGCGCATTCACACAGCATCTCACCGCATCCTACTACGGCAGCACAAGCATTGCTCTCATGCGATCGTCAGTACCAGCACACAATTACGTTCATTGCCTGTACAAATCTAGCGCAAGCTGTTTGCTGTTGTTACAAAGCTGTGCGGTGTCCAAGCGTCATCAAAGAGCGAGAAGAGCACTAAGAGCGCATCAAATATGTTCCACGGATCGCACCAGAACGGAAGGCCTGCATGGCACATGTTCGCTGCCCTGCAACTAGACGAAACCTGGAAACCTAGGAAAACTGGCCACGGGAAAGGGAACACTAAACGCCTCCACTACCATGAATGTCCTGGGATTTACAACAAGTTTTTGCACTACCATCAGTTAGGTGGACGCCCCACCCTGTAATAGTGGTATAATAGGAATAGAAGCGGTCTTCACATACTCCTCAATAAGCTTTATAGTCACTATTGCTGGGTGGAGGGTCCGCCTAAACTACCAGGCTTATCATGTTAGCTGTGGTCTAAACTCCTAGTCTAAACTCCTAGTCTTCCCCAGAATAACCCCTGCAATATATATTCCCTTATATAACCTGCTTTTCAGGAGTTTAGATCATAGCTCATGTTACCTATGGCTGCCATCATTGCTTTGCATCCTACAGGGCTACTTTACATGAACAGAAGGCAATGCAGCAACTCTAATCTAGGCTTACTGGTTCTTAGTAGGGAATATGGGAACATATTATGAGGATTACATAGGGTGTATAATATTCCCTCATTCCCTGCTAAGAACCAGTAAGCTAGGGTCCCCACATCTACCGGATGTTTTTTTTAGGACCCTCCAAAAGCTGCCCATGCTTTTATGAAACCATAAGTTTCCGGATATGCCACTCGTCCCTCTACAACTCAACATATCTCTCAACATAAGCCCAAAGTTCAAGAAATCCCCATATCGGCGACATGACACGATTTGCCTAGAAAGATCAAAACATCTGAATCAAGCTCAAAAACCTAAATTTCGAACTTCCAAATCAAAAATGAACTCAAGGATCAAAAATCTAGATGCTCAAATCTAGGCACGATTCGGAGTAATTATCAAAAACAGCTGTACACTGTACATGCCAGAATTGGGAGGTGTTCCGAGGCCCCAAACGTAGTACGCAGATGTACACAGCACGACGCAAAGACTGCACATAGCACAATTCGAAGGTGATTCCAAGTAAAGCAATAAGATGCCGAAGAACCCAAACTGTAACGGACGAACATTCATGAACAACGGAAACCATAATGGTAGTCGCAAGTAGTTGCAGAACATGGATGAAGAAGAGAAAACGCAGCCTTTTGCTAAGCAGACATTGGACTGGGCAGGCATTGTGTTTGCCTTTAGCCAGGCTGGGGATTGGGGGGTGGGGGGGGGGGGGGGNNCCATTTGCAAAACATGCACGCAGATCAGAACATGAATTGAATAATAGTTAAAGACGAAATACGTTAAAACTCGGCGACGCTCCATGCGGGAGCTCGATTGCAAGCCACAACGTAAGCATGCTCCATATCACGGAGTTGTTCTTAACCACGTGTTAAGTGTTGTGATCCTTTCAATTGAACCTTGGCCCACCTAGCAGCAAACTCAACTCCTTTGGTTGTAGCCTAAATACATGGACGGTAGTAGAAATAGGCATACTGTTGACAAAGCCCCGCGTTGATGTTTCAGAGCGATTCTGAACAGACCCAGTGGAAGCACCACAGTCCTATGATGGCCATGTAGCTCAAAACCTGCAAACTTCGAACTGCAATTTCCAGGCCTATGTGAGCCATAATCTAAACCCTAGTCTTCCCCTTCCTAAGTCCTATAATACAAGTCCCCTATATGATCCCCTATAGAATCCCCTTTAAGGAGTTTCGACTATAGCTCATGTGTTATCTGTAGACAGGATTGACCCATCGCCTTCTACAAACCATCGAAGAAGCAGCTCCACAAGGAAAAGCTGGGTGAAACAAACATTGGCAACATACCATCCGATCCTCAGCTCATTGCTTCTGCATGCAACCGCGCATAGTATTCATGGTCCATAGCAGTTCCCATCATCGTAGGAAGTTGTCTTTTGTTGTGAACATTGCAGTAGCAGCAATACAAATGGTGGCTGTACCTCGGCGGCCGCAGGCAGTGGTAGTGGTGGCGTTTACAGTTGCTCGTGTGGCGTTGGCAGTGGCAGCAAGCGGCCGCAGTAGAGCACGAAAATCCCACCGGTAGATAGCAATGGCAGGGGCAAGAGTTGGAGCATCAGACGCTGCAGCAACACCAGTGGCATGAGCTGCGCAGTGGCAGAAGCAACTGCAGCATGCATAGTGCTCATGCCGATCGTACAAATTAAAGCAATTTGCAAAGTAGTGCTGTCATCGAAGCAGCAGTAGGAGCAGCAGCAGGAAAACATGGCGGAAAAAGAGTAGCGATGGCAATGATGACGACAATGACCATCATCGTGAAGCGCATGGTGGTACCAACAATTCGCACTATACATGTACCAGGTGAGACGAAGAATGTAGAGCAACCTGGACAGGACCCGTTCCTTCAGTGTAACAGTAGTGTAACAACATCAGTAAGCTGGACAGCAGAAAAAGAGAAAAAAAAGTGAGCAGGAAAGGTATGGCGAGCAGCCCTTCAACATCACCGGAGCAAGTGATCCAGGACGTCTCCACGCCCATGAACAGAGCGTTGGACAGGATCAGAATGGCGGCGAGCAGGTTAAAGTACCTTGTTCTGCAGAAGTGCTTTCAGTTCCCTCTGCATACGCTGCGAATTCTAAAGATTGCAGCAGCAGATCCCGTCCGTCCTTTGGTAGCCCCTCGCTTACTCTTCGACCTGTGGCCAAGGTGCTTGTGGCGCACAACAGGTAGCAGCCACAACCGTGCCCGAGTCCAACGGCTATGCTGTGCCTGCCAGCGCTCTCGGATTGCCCCAACAGCCAAATGGAGAGATGCCAGGGGATTATTCAGGATGATCCTAGAGATTTACATAGAAATGACTGTTTTTTGGAAAGCCTGACAAGGAGAGTGACGCCCACATGATGTGCATTCACATGGGGACCTGCTGGTTGGGATGACATCTCCAACTCTCTGGTGATGAAGATGGACGGAATCTAGCATTGCTTTGTACTGCCAACATAAGCCGTGGTAAGTGCAGACGCTTTTTAGAGGTCCTAGCTGTTGCAGGATGACTTCCATCCACTTGAGAGATTTGAATCCGGCCGCCTTCGCCTGGCTTGTCACTTGGCAAACTTTGGCTAATCTGTACGGGCTTATATTGGCACAATGGAAAATAAAATGGAAACTACTAAAGTACATCTGACTGTAGCTGGTCGTTCCAGGAATGCGGAGATGTGTATGTATAGCCACATGCTCAGCTGGGCTTGCGCCAGCAGTTGCGGCATTGATTTGTTCTCAGTGCAGTGCTGCTATCAGGGTTTTTTTCTGCAACTATTGCTGCGGTAGGTTGCATTGCAACTCTGTTTGCAAACAGGTATATCTCTTCTCATGCTGATTCTTGAGATTGCATACCATGTTCTTGTTTTCTGCTTCTATCAAGCCCTAAGCCTAAACCCTAAACTAATTTGTTTTCGCCTGCGCCGGCAATTGGGAGATCCGGCGCCGCTGGGACACCTTGTTCTCCATGCGCTCCTGGCACACAACTGAATGTTCCTCAACTTACCCCTACATAACCCCTTTGAGGCCCCCTACAGGCCCCTCACAATGCTCAAAAGTTTTTCGGGATTCCTGACGGCAACCCTACGTTGAGAAACCCTAACTGTCAGCAACGGCAGCGGGGTCGGTGTCCTTAACGTTGGTGTACTGAGCGTGAGTAGAACCAACAGTTTTGTTGGACTGACAGTCTTGAAACCACACAAAATGTTGTTGGAGTAGGAATAACATTAATTGTAAAATTACAACTGCAATAACACCAGGATTATAGTATTCGTAGTAAGCTACTCGGGCAATGATACTAAGAACCAGTAGAAATAGCACCAGTTGCAGCATAAGTATAAGAAGAGGTGGAGTAATTAAGTAGCACGCATAGAATAAATGCTACCAGCAAGTACTTATCGCAGCAGTCATCGTCTTGGTCATCATGGTGGTCGTCGTCGTCGCTTGTGGTCGTCGTCGTGGCCGTCGCGTGGTTGTCGTGACATCGTCGTGATCGTCCTTGCTGTCGTCGTCGTCGTCGTTGTCGTGGTCGTTGTCATGGTCATCGACGCGGTCGTCGACGTGGTCGTCGACGTGGTCGTCGTCGCTGACATGGTTGTCTTCGCGGTCGTTGTCGCGTTCGTCGTTGTGGTTGTCATCGTGGTTGACGAAGCAGACGCCGTCGTGGTCGTTGTCATGGTCGTCGTCGCGGTCATCGCCGTGGCCGTTGTTGGTCGTCGTCGCGGTCGTCGTCGCGGTGATCGTCGACGCGGTTTTTGTCGTGTCATCGTTACGGTCGTCGACGTGATCGTCGACGTGGTCGTCGACGTGGTCGTCGGCGAAGTCGTCGTTTCGGTCGTCAACTCGGACGTCATTGTTGTCGTTGACGTGTTCGTTGCGCGGTCATCGTTACGGTCGTTGTCGTGCTTGTCGCGGTGGTCGCCGTGGACGTCGTCGTCGTCGTGGTCGTCACCGTGATCGTCGGCGTGGTTCTTCGACGCGGTGGTCGTAACGTGGTCGTGAACGTCGTGGTCGCGGTTGTTGCAGTTAGCCGCGTGATCATTCCAACGACCCTGGGGCCCAGGGATCGGCTGCGGGGGTCAATTGGGGGGCTGGTCACTCTGAAGCCTTCTAAGGTCGAGCCTGCAAGGCAAAGCCATTGGGAAGCTTTTTCTTCGCCTTTGCCCTCGCTGCACTTCGTTGTTCCCGTCCCTCCTGGAGACTGCTACCTGAGCAGTGATAGCGTTGGGGCTGTACGGGAGGTTCGATAGATCTTCATAAGGTTGGCTTGAAACTCAATGTTTGAACACCATCCGCTTGAAGGCTTGGTCGGTGAACTCGCTCGGACTGACTACCTGCCTCAGCGTAGGAAGATTGTCTGCTCTAAGCAGAGCTACTACGATGACTGTTCGATCATGGCGACCTAGATCAGCAAGGAAAACAGGACGAACAACCACTACACAACACAAACTGGTTTGCCGTTAGGGAACTTGAATCAAGTTACCACAATAAGGAGCCCGTATCATTTACGAGTTTCCCATTTGATAGTAACTTACTTTAAGTTCCTTAACCAGGCGGGCCTTTCACGTCAAAAGGCGGGGAAAACTTAATCCCCCCAAACCTCCCCGCCAAATAACTTGAACTGTCTCAAAACTTGGGACCCCTACAGCAGTGGCAACTAGATGCACGTTTCTCCTAAAATCTTGGAATCTCCTTGTGTACTGCATTCAAAGCGTCCAAAAGAAGATAAATGTTCTTAGCCAGGGGGCGTCTGCCTCGATTGTGGTTTTTGAGGCTCGTGCTTCTTACTTTTGCAACTTTGCTCTCCCGCACTTCGCTCTCCGGGGACTCCTGACCAAGCAGCTCTTCTGTGCCATCCTGCGGTATACTAAATATACTAATAGTGTAGTCAGAATGGTAGTAATAGTCATCGTAAATAATGACAGGCATACGTGCAGATCAGGTAAACGCGGATGAATCCGCAAAAACTCCATCTCCAGGCAGGAATTCTCCCCTGCTCGTCCTGGCTATGATGGCTTCTTCTGGCTGGAACCGGACTCGATCTCCCTGAGCTCCTCCAGCAAATGCACAAGTGGAGTATGACAGATCCCCAAAGTTGGATCACTGCAAATCTCTGCAAGGTACGCATTACAAGAGAGGACTTGATGCATGGTTGGGTGCGGGTCTCATCAACAGTATGAAAAAGTTCGTGCGCCCTCCATGAGTTCGGGACATCCACAACTAATGATCCCTATAACAATATAGTAGTTTCCATTCTGTTTTCCATTATCCCTATGTCACCTCTTAACAGCTCAGTTGTTGCCTGCAAATGCGAACGCACACAGCGCTCAATCTGCGGTAGACCCTGCCTCGTCCTGCTGCCTACTTACATACATATCTCCATGGTGCGTGGCCGCGCTCCTTCTATGTGTGTTGCAACTCGTGCTCATTTCGGAACACTCCCATATTGACTGAGGCTACACTCTCACAAATCGGCTGGATACTATTGAATGATGTAATCACTGCTTGAACGAAGACCCTGAACGTGGGACCAGAAAGTAATCCGGAAAAACGCCGGATCGCTCCCGCAGCGCCCGAAAAGACAAAGACGATCTCAGCCCTCAATCACCACGCAATAGCAAGAAAACCTTCCACCAAATACCAGCACTCCACTGCTCCCCGAGTGTTTCATACTCTGCACGACACAACTTTAGATTTGGGAATGGTGGGCTTATGTTAAATGAGCCATAGTCTAAACTCCTAGTATCCCCCTTAATAACCCCCATAGTAATTCCCTATACAATACCCTATAATACAGTCCCCCTTAAAGAGTTTAGACTCTAGCTCAAATGAGGCCACCCTTTCAGTGGGTCCAAGCGCAGCTCCTCTCTACCTCGGGAGTAACGGGACCCTAAACCCTAAACCCTAAAACCCTAAACCCTAAAACCCTAAACTCCTCTCAACCTCGGGAGTAACGGGAGTGGCTTGATCTGACCAGCACTCCTGGCAGCGTTTCAGGCAAGCGGCGCTTCTGCTTCGGCTAACATAATCAAAGGGTTTAGGGTTCAGGGTTTTGGGGTTTGGGGTTTAGGGTTTTGGGGTTTAGGGTTTTGGGGTTTGGGGTTTAGGGTTTAGGGTTTAGATGATTCTGGTGGCATTTGTAAGAATGTGGAAGCTCGAGAGGATGTCAACACCATCCCATTCTAGCTCGTGCTACATCTGTAAGAGTTTCAGGGTCCGAAGCGCGACTCTCAGAAACAGTCTAGAGGAATTGGAGTCTGCTGAAAAACGCGAAACTCAATATCCCAGGGGCACTTGCATGTTCAATCGAACTTCAGCACCTTCGCCACTTCTAGAAAAGAGTTGTGGGCTTCCAAGTGATGAGGCCCCCTTTCTAGGAGTCCCTAGAAAACGGAGTATAGTGCATTGGGGTCTTTATTGGGGTCCTGTACGTATGAATTACACCAGTCTAGCCTATGCCTCAAAGCAACTCCTTCGGTGCAACTATGTCATCAAATATTCAGACTCAGAGCCCTTGACATATCAGAAGAGACTCTACTCCAATGGCTTCTAAGATGTCTGAGTGCCACACCTGCACCCTACTTTCTGGCACCCATCACTTACAGGGCAAGTTACTTACTGGGGGTTAGTAGGGAATAAAGGAATATGTACTATAGAGACTATAGAGGGATTGTAAGTGTATTCCCTCATTCCCTACTATCCACCAGTAAAGCTATCATGAGGCACAGAGGGAAATTACAGAGTGCCCTCTTCGACAGCAAGGATGGTAGACGTTCATGTTTTGCTGGCAAGACAAACGGTGCTAATAATGACTGGCAGAAACCACAAGAATGAATCATGACAGTTGAAGTTGTGAGATCGGGGGCAAGGGCAATCTAAAGAGACAGACAATCACTAGCAAAGTTACGTGGTGTCATAGCAAGCCTTGCCAGCGTTCGCACAACCACCCATGAACACTCATCCCCCCAAAAAAGGCCAACTGGCTCACTTTCTTTCAAGGAAAGGCGGTATGGATTAGACATAGAATATTGGTAAGTAGTCAGGCCCCTATATTACTATTACTAATACACTTAATACTATTGCTATTATTACCATTGCTACGATTATTCCTAGTCCTAACTGAGCTGAATGCGGGAGCCCCCAAGCCTACTAATTGAAAGCAAGGGCCCAAATAATCTCATGGTCCCCAGAAGCAGCACCTTTACAAGTCATTCATAGTTTAGGTTGGGCCCCACCCACTGATAGTGACCACAAGAGGCAATGGTAATTATTTTTGGGTCCTTTTATATTCCTAGTATACCACTGTTTGTGGGTGGGGGCCGGACCCAATTCATGGTGCAAATGCCTTGGGAACAGCTGCTGCTCCCTCCAGGGTGGCATCCGCAGAATCTCCTGCTAAGGTTGGCCCTGTCTTGGTTTGCATGCTTAGGGTCTAGGATTTAGGATTTGGGGTTTAGGGTTTAGGTTGCAGGATTTAGGGTTTAGGATTTGGGGTTTAGGGTTTAAGTTGTAGGGTTTAGGGTTTAGAGCTTGCAGTTTCGTTTGATTGGGTGAGTGCCTGGGGACCCCACTTGGTATTCTGCCTAAACAAGTAGCAGTGAGTGGCACGGAGTTATACGGATGGTAAGGATAAGAGGGACAGGGCTTCAGGTTTCCAGAGTCTTCCACCTGCTTACTCAAAGCTCTCAAAAATTATATAGGGATAATGGAGATTAAAATGGAAATTCAATGGAAACTAGGGCATATATGGAATCCAGGTGGCCCTAGACCCTAAATGCTTTAAGCCCTTGCCCTAGCTGGACTTCATGGCTAGTACGTCGTCTCCTCTGTCCTTCCTCGAATACTAGCAGTTCCGCTCCCATACATGCTAGTTGAACGACCATCCCCTGAACTTGCTGGGGATTGGTAGGGAATATGGGAATATGTTGGGGTTATATAAGGATAATGGAAAAGAAAATGGAAACTACTACACTAGAGTAGGTATATACTGGGGTTATGGAATAAGGGAATACATTCTCTAGGGATTATATAGGGGTCATATTCCCTTATTCCTTACGAAGCCCCAGTAGTTAAAATGCCCAGAGAGTCTCCTGGGAATGGTACATGGTCAATGGCATTAGCTTCCTTCCGGCTGGACGCTGGAGAACTGCTAGGTCCTTTTGCTGCCATATCAGTCACGCCTAACTGCAAGCCGCATTGATGTTGCAGCTCCCAACAAGCCAAAGCCAGTACAAAACCCCCTCGAGCCCCGAATCTCAATAAGCTTCACACAGTGGATGAAGGCATACTACCTCTTCAACGACATGCCCAAATGCCGGAGGCAAACAAATTTCCTCTTGAATGATGCTAGGGGTTCTGGTCAGCCTAAGCAAGCCCGTGGAACGAAGGCCTCGCTGAGCCCAATGCAAACTTGAAGGTTCATGAGCAATTAATCATACACAACTCTAGAAAAAGACTGAATTTCATGCTTCCGATAGTCAGAACCATACTTCTAGCTACCCATGAACCTACCCTAATCCCCAAAGCCTGAACCCTAAACCCTAATCCCAACACCCTAATCCCTACGGTAAACCCCAAACCCTCAAGAGCACCGGGGGCCGGGCTGCTTAGAAACCGCACCGTTGGATGCATCCTTAGGGGTCGGTGGTATGGGAAGAAGGAAGGGTTGAAGCAGGACGCAAGTTTCTTGTGTGGGGGTTTAGGGTTTATAGGGTTCAGGGTTTAGGGTTTATAGGGTTTAGGGTTTAGGGTTTATAGGTTTTTTTTTACAACCCTTCGGACTTTTGATGTCTGTTTATAGGGTTTAGGGTTCAGGGTTTAGGGCTTAGGATTTAGGATATATAGGGTTTAGGGTTTATAGTTAGCAGACCCGCCCCACAATCGGCTGTTTTCTCCAGAGCAGGTAGCCTGCTCAATTTGCTTTGGAAAAAATGGAGCAGGCTACTCCCGGAGCAGGCTGCCACGCCAGTTGCATGAAACATTCATTACATTTCATTTCCACAAGGTACATGGCCTGCTCAGTTTTTGATTTCTGTGAGCAGGCTACCGAATCTGAGCGGGCGCGTAAAATTCACTGAGTGCGGAGCAGGACTTGAGGTATAGGGTTTGGGGTTGTTGCTCCTGCTTGTCGTGTCTACTCATATGACGGCTGGAAGCTTCATTATGGTTATCGCCATCGCCGCGATTGCAGCTATGTCAGCTCCCTGAACCGAAAATACAAGAGGGCTGCTACAATCACCCCTCAAAATATGAATGATAGTTCACTGGCCTTGATGTAAACACACCAACAAAGCGGAGCTGATCCACAAGTCATGGACCCTTTTGGGCACCCTGTCAGATGCAGTACTTCACAGTGCTGTCTCCAAATTTGGCTGCGGGCGAAGGGCTGACCGGTACCATTGCCATCATGTGCACCCCCAGCCATGGGGGCCGCAGGCACAGGCGAGCGGAGCGCATCTCCTACCTTTTCCTAAAGGTGAAAGGACTGGGCTAGAGGTTGGGGGGGGGGCATGGGCTTGCCCACTGAAGGGAGATCAGGACTTGGAGTTTGGGTTTTGGATGTTGGTGAGCTCGGAACCTGGAAGCATGGAACTTGCTAGGAACTGTCGTCTTGTCTGCACGGAACCTTGGGAGCCGAGCAGGCTGGCGGTGGTTGCGAAATACGAAGAGGTTGCAGATGTCAGGTTGTTGGGCTCAGGGACCTCAAGCACGGCCTTAGTGAAGCGGAATCTTGAGTTGCTGTTTAGGAACTTAATTCAATTTGCTATAATTGAGAGCCATATTAATTACTAAACATACCCATTATGGTAAGTTAATTTAAGTTCCTTAACAGCAACCCAGAATCTTGAAGCGCAATTACTTCAGATGGCCGGCTGGACGACGCGCTAGAATGGAGAGAACTCCCAAAAAATATCAGAGTGCAGGCTTCCAAGTCGCTACCGGATCTCCCAGCATCCCTTACACAGGCAATGAACCTTCTTGGCCTCGCTTTGTGATATAGCCCCCCTTAAGTAGATAGAATATGGCTTCGGGTATATGATAATAAGATCCCCATATACCCTATCTTCTACTTCAGGGGGATAATTCTTGTATGTAGAAATCTGTGAGCTATGAAAACAATGCAGGATCTGTGATACAGCGCCGCCGGTCCACATCGGCAGTACTTCGCTGAACTCAATGGCTTCATTCAAGCTTTGCCAGCTTACAGCCGGAAGTCTCGTCTCTCTTGACAGCTGATTTCACCAACAAACATGCATGTCTTGAGGGCCTTCGCAGCTAAATACCTAGAAAAAGCTACAGAGCCACATCTGCGATATCATATGTATGCTATGAAGGTAAGATGTAAGGACAGAACGAATATGGGAGTTTCCCAACATTAGAAAAATCCCTATTTGGGGGGCTAAACCCTAAACATCCATCAAGGCCCCGGCCGAATTTGCAGGGATCCTACTACAGGTACCCTTTAGCAGGGGTCCACTTCGGGCTCCTACTCTCAAAACTGCTGTAGCACAAGGGCAGATGTAGTGGTCTTGTGTAAAACCGGTGCTAAGGTACAAAACGAAACCCTAGACCTTTAACTCCCTAAACCCTATATAACCCCATTATAGCAGTTTCCATGTTCTTTCTCCATTGTCCCCACAGAACCCTAATATACTATCGTTGCTTCCATTTCCTTTTCCATTATCCCTATGCAACTCCCAACCGACTGAACCCCAAACCCTACTATTATTATTATTACGACTATTTCTACTATTTTTATTAATATCTATATTGGGGTCCATTTTGGGGTCGTCCTGTTTTGGGCATCCCTGAGCACCTCTGAGACAGCTTCCGGCGGCCTCACGCCAGCGACCAGCAGGCGATAAGCTTCTGGGTATCAGGGCTCCCTCCAGAAGCCTGGCTCTGGGAGGTGGCAGCGATAATCCCAACAATGGATATTGGGGTCATGTTGGGATAATGGAAAAGACAATGGAAAGTACTGACATGGGCTGTATAGGATATAAATGGGGATTATACTGGTGTACATTGGGATAATGGAAAATAAATGGAAACTACTATTTAGGCCGGTGCAGGGGCCCGGCTATAAGATGTAGGCTTCGGAGTTTTCAGGTTTAGGGCTCAGGGCTGCATAGCATAGGAAAAAGTAATAGCAAAAACAGAGGCCTTTGTTGCAACAGGTTCTTTTTGGTATCATTCCTGTTGCCAAGATTATTGCCAGGATGATGAACTTGGCGATTACGACTACCAACTCATGAACTTTTGCGACGACTGTGGCTATGGCGTGACAGTCTTTGCAGTGTACATTACATGTGTTCTTGCTGCCTGCTTTTGAGCCTTGCGCTTTGCAAGTAGAGCTTTGCTCTGCAAGCTCCTTGAAAAACTCACCTTTGCTGATAGTAGGGAAGATGCGAATGGATCCCTACACTGGCCCCTACGCAGATTCCAATGATCTCGTAACTTCCATGTTGCTTTGGATTCCTTCATTCACGACAAACCACTAACAAGTTACAGCCCTAAACCCTAAGCCCTAAACCCCTGAACCCTAAACTCTAAACCCCAAACCCTTGCCCTGACACTCCAAGTGGCCCGCCGGCGGCTCATGGCCACAGACCACTTGTCAGGTGGATCAGCATGAGCCTTCACTTCCAGGGGGGGTTCCAAAAGGTTACACCATTTAGGGTTTAGGATTCAGGGTTTAGGGTTTGGATCATTAGCTACAAAAGGATAAATACCAACTATGGAGAATCAGATGAAAAAAATGGAATGGGGGCTTGCATTTTGCAATTTGTATTAGCTTTATGAGGGCCCCCCAACAGGGATCCGTGTAGCTTATGGAATCTGAGTTATATGAAGACTGTAGACGTGTCATGTACTAGGTAGGCAAAGTACGAAGCATGAGTCTTAGCCAAAATCGTAAACATGCAGGACTGTAGGATGTTACCCGGTTATTGGGATTTTCCTTGCCTAGAGGGGCCTCCCGCAAAAACCTTGAAAACCAGGGCCACATATGATAGTTTCTCTAAATAGGGGGACCCAATACAGACCCGCAAAATACTATAATCTGTATTATAGGGACCCCCAGAAAGGTACCCCTAATTTTGGGAAACCCCCTTTTGGCCTTCACTTCACGCAGCCGCGCTGCGTAGAGGTGGAGAAGCCTCGAGCTGAATTCCAGGTTCCCAAAGGAATGGGGTGGCCGCAGGACACATCGTACTGAGAACAAGAAAACAACATTAGTTCGAGCCCATATTCTCTTGGAAAAAAATTGACTTCTACTGAAGTAGCCATGCAAAAGCAGGCTTCTGAAAAGAGCCCTGAGCGTAACCCCTACGTTGAGCGGGACTAGGCTACAATGGGGCCTCAGGTTGTAAGGTAGCAGGGAGCTGCATAAGGGGTTTAAAGGGAGCAAATGTCTGAAAATTCTGACCTTTTGTACCCGAATCCTTGCAAACAACATCAACCCTAGCTGCTGCTTTCATTGCTATCTACAGTCGGACACCCCCATATGGTGGTTTCCATAAACAGGGGACCCCAATATACACCTCAATACATGATAATCCTTCCTCAACATGGTCCCCCCTAGGTTTAAAGAGACCCCCCTATGCACTTTCACCAATGTTCCCAAGGACTCCTCTATGCCCCATCAAAAAGCGTGACAAAACTTGATCCCTTCACCGTCTTCAGTAAACTCTGAGTAAACTCTCCAAACTAGGGGATTAAGCAAACTGATTTAGGAAGCTTTGCAAAGGATAAAGGGGCAGCTTCATGGAAGGACACGTAGTCACAGACAGCGCGCTCCTTGCTTTCCACTGCATGATGCCTTTACATTGGACCGGACTTGCTAGAATGGAGTCTAAAGCAAGCTTCGCCAGGTTGTGAAGTGGATTGCATCTAGCGACATAAGATTGATTTGAAAGTAAGAAACCCTTGAAATTCATGTCTCTAGAAACTGTGTCTACATACAAGTTGTTCAACAAGCGGCCGCCCCCCCCCCCCCCCCCCNNTATATATATATATACATATAACAAAACTATGGCAATGTTCTTTCTTGGGGTGGTGGGGGTGAGTAAGTGTTTGTGTCATTGTTGCGGAGATGGCAGTTAAATCTCATCTCAATCTTGTCATGTCGTGCAAGTGTATCTCATATTTGAAGCTGCTTCCTGCATCAAGGAAATGAACTCTGCAGATCCGGATTGAGGACACACAGTTTAGCGTTTAGGGTTTAGGGGCTCTTGGTTGAGGATAGGTGTACATGTAGCAGACGGAGGTCACGACGTCAAACAACATGTCTCATCCTACTGTCAAAATAAAATGGAAAATGCTACTTAGGGCAAAGGGTAGTCTAAACTCCTCAAAAGGGGTTATGGAGGGGAGTTTTATAGGGGATACTAGGAGTTTAGACTATAGTTCACTCTGAATTCCCTCAAACTTTAGCCAGAAACTTTGCCGCTATGCACTTGGAAAACAAAGGTGACGCATTCCACGCCTCAGAGTGGGCCATCCAGATTGCAAAGACGCCTTCTTTGCAGAAAGCACTCAACAAAAGCTTCAGCTCCAGTGGATCATGTGAGCTACAGGCAGTTTTCCTACACAAGTCAGTGGACATGAGTTCCTTATTAGGGACTATACTAATCTACAAGTGGGACCACTATGTCCATTGTTCAGGGCCTCTTAATGACCGCATAAACCACTATATAACCTTAGTTTCCATGTCATTTTCTTTTCCATCTGATTCTGCATTGTTGGGGGGTAAAATCCGTAGGGTTAGATATACGGAGAATTGCAAGGAGACATTTTCGGGGTCTTGGTTGCCATCTTAGGCCTCGGAAGCTGCTGAACCCGAAATGTGAACCCCAAGCGAAATCTGAAGCCCCGTCTGCTAAAACCCTACCAGCCCTAAACCCTCACCAAACCCTAAACCCAACCACTTAGGAATACTTATGACCCTGAGCTCAGAAGCATCCGTGGGGCGGGGTTCATGCATCATGGCCATTGAATTGCCATGGCCTTGATTCATGCTAGTGCTACGACTAGCAAGGAGACAAGTACGAGTACAAGTAATAGTAGCAGCAGTAGTAGCAGCAGCAGAAATAGAAGCAGAAGTAGCAGTAGCATCAGCATCACGAGAAGCAGGAGTAGGAGTAGCAATATCATTAGCACTGACATAGTAGCATAGGAGCGCTACTTGCAGTTGAACCGAAGCAAGTAGAATAGGACCTACCAATGTATGTGCAATGTATACCATGGGACCGTTCTGTACCACAAACTCTCAGAAAACAAAAAACGATCATGTACCTTTTCATCCAAGACAAATTCTTCAAGTTTCTTGTATAGTCCAGTTGTGTACCCTAGATATGAGCTACTGTCTAAACTCCTAGTATCCCCCTTAATATCCCCCTTAATATCCCCTATATAATCCCCTATATAACCCCCTTTAAGGAGTTTAGACTATGGCTCATATGAGGTAACCCCATAGAGGTATCCTGCGAGCCTCTAGTCCAGCTTCCGGATCACCTGGCCTGCCAAAGGGCTGAAAGGAGGATAAGACTCGAAATTTTAGGGTTTGGGGTATAGGGGTCTGGGTGCTTAGGGTTAAGGGTTCGGTGGTTTCGGGCCAGGGCTGGATCGTGATTTCTCAACTTCTGGAGCCCCTCTGGCATCTCTGTTGTAGATACTGTGCTACCTTTTTGCGACATAACCAGATCCGGTTTACATCAGTGACATGGGGTTTTGCTATCATTTAGCAGGATGTGCAGTTAAGCCTTTGCGCTGAAAAATCTACTCTAAAAGCAAGTGGGAGACTTGCAGGTCAACCTGCCTAGACCCAAGCAGACTCCTTGAACCCTAGATGCTGTGAACCTTAATCCACAATTCCTGACCTGTTTCCTTCATCTCGGATCCGCAAACCTTGACTTTCAAAAAGCCCAGTCCCTTCGCGCATTCCCAAACCCGAAACCTTGCCTGAGCAACACTTCAATGAGGCCAGAGAGGTTCGAACTCCCAACCTTCTGATCTAAAGTCAGACGCGCCACCATTGCTTCATAGCCTCGATGGCAGCTTCTGCCCAGAAGGACAACAGTGAGAAGATGATTCTGTGTGGATGAAGAAGTATAGAGGCGGAGCAGGAAGCCAACGTGAGGGAGGTGGGCGAAGGTAAAGCCTTGCCGGCGATGGCTAATTGCCAGACCAGGTGTGGCCATCAGCACTCTGGATCTGGACTCTGAACCCAGTGATCGCGCTTCAAATCCATGTTGGTCCTTTCTCCAATGCAGGCCCAGAGTCAGCATGGAGGAAGAAGCACGCGGGAGCTTAGTCCCAGGGAGGGCAGAAGTCGACGCAGAAGCAGGGCGCAGTGTCGGGACGGTATCGGTTTTTATCAAAGTCTTGCAGATCCGCTGCAATATAAACCCTACAACCCCACAAGGCAAAGTTATTGGATGTAGTCAGTCCAACAGAGCACCCCCCACCTACACTTGCACTCTTCAATCCTCTAGTGAGCGCAGTAGACACTCACCAAACCCACGATGAAGATTCCCTCCCACTACACAGCAACCTTTCCCTGCAACCCATTGCAAGTAAAACTTTCCCGCAATGGCCTGCCCTGGAGACTGAGGACCAGCAGCACGTCGCTTTCTAAGGATGCTGGATCGCAGCCCCTGGCAGCGCATGCTGTTGAAGGTTCATGGTTGTGCCTTCCCAGGTCTTTGCGGCCCAAACCTTTAGCTACAATCTCGTCCTGTAGGCTGCATAATTAGACCGTAACTTTGACAACCACCCATGCACCTTACACTAGATACAGGCACCCATGGTCTGCATGCTTGCTTGCGATTCTTATGCGCCAAGGGCATTGTGTTTGGAGCTAAGTCTGCAGGTAAGTGGTATGCGCTTGGGCTTAGGCCGCAGGGATAGGATTCTGTCTCTACGGGTCAAGGGGCATCAAAAGACATGGGAACCTTATCACAAGGGGCTCAAAGAGATTGCACGTGCTTCAGAAAGAAAAGCTTGCATAAAGCTCATAGATAGGTTACTGACATTGGGACTCCCGCATGTACTGCGAGAACCACAATTCCATGCGATGCCCCTCCCCTGCCCCCAGCAGCTTCCTCTGTGTCACAGACGAGGACAGACATAGAAGCAGTCGAAGGGTGATGCTGCCAGCCTCGGAATGTGACCATTCTACCCGTGAAGAACAGATGTCTGACCAAGACAAGCCCTTTACCTACTGGTTCTTAGTAATGAATAAGGGAATGTAATCCCTACATAATCCCTATATAATATGAGTGGCATGGCTATCCGTCTTCGCTTGGGCCGAAGGCCATTCCGAGGGTCTTCTCCGACATCATTTACCAGTTCAGGGTCTTTGTCAGGGCCGTGCACAATTCAGGGTTTAGGGTTTGGGGTAACTGGTCCTGTGGGAATACCACGAACTGGCGGTTCCTTCGTCGGGTCCTATATCATGAAGATCTGACCACCTTGGTGGTGTTTTGAGGGGGTCCTCCACTGTTGTGAAACATCTACTTGCAACTGCCGGCATCGGTTTTGGCTAGATTGGGGCTTTCTGGGTTCGCCTAGAGTCGTATTTTGGGGTCTGTATTGGGCACCGCATCTTTTCGGAAACCCCACTACAGGTTTACAGCAAACATTAGGGACTATCATCATTAGCGTTGTTGAGATTCGCCCGCGGTATTTATATACATGACTATATGTGTATATACCTATATGTATATGAAACCTACCCCAATATCCAGTATCCTCTTCAAAAGGGACCTAATGGCATGCCATCTTGAGATTTTCCACAATTTCAAGGAAACAACGCAACAATACAAAGGCCAAAATAATTGCAATGGCGTTGTCCAATTTCATTCTGCATCCGAAGCCTTAAACCCTATATAACTTGGGTTGGGCCCCCACCCACTGATAGTGGTATACTAGGAACATAAGATGACTGTAATCGCCTTTATCTTTTGTCGTCACTATTAGTGGGTGGGGGCCCAAGCTAATACATAACCCCATTATGGTCGTTTCCATTTTCTTTGCATTATTCCCATATAACCCCCGTATACTACGGTGGTTTCCATTTTCTTTCCATTACCACTATATAACCCTAAGACCCAAACCCTCAACCCTAAACCCTAAACCCTTTAAACCCTAAACCCCATTATTATAGATATAATCCCTACTTGGGCTTCTGTAGCAGATGAGTCTCGGGCCATGCATCGCGACTGCTGAAGGTGCTTGGCTGCCTGGTTGCAGGCTAGGGTTTAGGGTGTAGGGATTTAGGCGTTTAGGGTCTAGAATCTAGGGGTGTAGGGTGCAGGGTCAGGGTCTAGGGGTTTAGAGTTTAGGGGTGTAGGGGTTTAGGGGTTTAGGGGTTAGGTTTTAGGGTACAGGGTGTGGGTTTTAGGGTCTTAGATTTCTGGCTAGGGCATGGCTTCAGGGGTTTGCGGTGTAGAGTTTTGAGTTTGGAGTCTATGGTTTCGTGGGTATAGGCCTTGATTGATAAACTGGTTGCAGACTTGAGGGTGTAGCCCTCTCCACGTCATACCAACCCTCTAGCAACGAACATTTCCCAGTAAAGATGATACGAGATCGGGAAAATATGTTACTCATTGAGGGGTCGGGTTTTGTTATTAGAGGGAACGAGGGATGTGGACAGAAAGTGCAGTAGCTTGCCAATTCCATAACTTTTTGGGTTCTATCCACCTGCACTTATGGACGACGGCATTAATGGGAAATGGGCAGTGAGGTATCACCCGTCGGGCTGCCATGTGGCATGGTGAGTAAAACCTTGATCCATTTCGCCCGACTCTGGATGGAGGACATGTTAATATAGCCTATACCCCCAATAATTATACCCCCAATAATTACGCTAAGTGGTGCAAGATGAATCCTCCATTGACCGTGTTGCTCTTGTTTTTACTGGCCCGAAACTCTAGTCGAGTCTCTAGATCTAGATGTGAATATCACGTGTGAGGACTTGTGGCTTCCCTCCCATCTCACCACCTCAAGACCTGCATCATGACTCCAAAGTCTCTGGTATGGCAGCCGCTCTATGAGGCACTGTCCCATGCAAGTCTGGGGACTCCGCATTGGCTATGGCTGGATCTTCCAGCAGCTCCCGTACTCTGCCCTGCCTGGCAGAAGGATGCCAAATTCTAAAGAGCTCAGCAGAGAATGCAAACGACGACTACTGCGACTCCTACTGCTACGTACTGCTACTACAATAGTAATACTAGACATCCTGATCCTGCAAATCACTCCTGCAAGCATGCGAAGAGATCTCAACCCGATTCAAAATACCAACTACCCTAGAATCCCAAGGAGGGTCTAAACATGGGAACCCACGGTCCTCAGAATGTCCGACACTGGAGGTGGCTGGAGAAGGACGTCGGCTGGCAATTCGAAAAAAACCTTGAAACTTCAGAGCTCAACAATTCATCTTTTGCCTAATTTGAACGATGGTGTGCGTGTGTGTTACCAGTTCGCGTAGCATCTTGACGTACAACAATCTGGGGAGGTTTCAAGATTAGATGACCTGTTCAGATGCATGCTTTCACGCACACAATTCAGTTGTAGTCCAGTTTAAAAGCAGCACAAATGTCAACTGCACGCACAGCCACCCCGCTAGATAGGAGTCTTGAAAGACAGCAGCAAGACGCATCAGCAGAAGCACATGACCAATGTGCGGAGCAATTGCATGCTGCGGATCATGCAGCCATGCGTCCAATTCCTGCACCACTCGCTATAGTTGGGGTTGTCCGTAAAGAGGGGGGCCCAAAATGCAGATACCAATATGTTATGCTCCTTGTTAGAAGGACTTCCAAAAAACAGTACTCCATTTTTTGGAAACCCCGAGTGTGCCTCCCGGGCCTGACAAGAATCCGAAACAGTGAAATCTAGAACCCTTCCCATTGGAGCCACGATGAGCCAAATGGGACCTCCATGGGAACCCCTGTTTGCCAAAATCTCTTCATCACCTGAACCCTAAAAACCCCAAACCCAAAAATCTTTCCGTCATGCATAGATCACTCCCTCCAAGCTACGTTGTTCGTTAGATCCAGTAATCCGAAGGAAAAGTGGCCTTGCTCTGTATTGGGAACGCTGTTCAACATGCTACTCCAGACTCTAAAACTTATCACGTCGCACACTGTATAATCATTAACTGTAGATATATATGTATATATAGAAATATTATATATATATAGCTCCCTAATATTAAGCCTGCCACGCATCATCACTCATCCCCTCAACCCCCTGGCCCCCTCACAACGCTCCCCCGAAATTATGAGGGTACTATATTGGGGGCATCTATTGTTAGGCCATCATCTAAACTCCTAGCATTCCCCGAAATAAGCCCTAAAATGGTTCCCTATATAGTCCCCTAAATAACCCCCCTTCAAGGAGTTCAGACCAAACCCGAAACCCGAAATAGTATTTTCCATCATCCCAATATTAAAACCCCATGTAATCCCCCATATAACCACCTTTTAAGGAGTTCAGACTCTTAACAAACCACATCTGAGACCCAGGCAGAGAGGGCCTTACGAAGTTGCCTGACATGTTGCACGATTCAAGCCATGAGGTCGAAGGCCACGGACCATCTGAGAGGTGTTGGTGGACTGTTGGTAACTAGACTACAAAAGCAACGTCATCATGAGGATCTTCATCCGCTGCCGAGTACTACATCCACAGCCAGCACCAGAGACCGCATAGCAGCGAGCAGTGCAGCAAGCAGCTGAGTGCAGCTGTGCTACAACCAGGATATGCCATGCTCAGAGCTTCTGCAAGCCGCCTCCTTGCAAACCAGGTTCAAGGTCAAAGGTAGCAATCTTAGTAGCGGATGTCCAGCAAAAAGGTAAGGGCAAGTGGTTAAGGGGCTCAGACTCGCACAGCTTTGGGTTGTAGTGCTTCAGATTTGGGCTTTCAGGGGCTTCTGGGGGCGTAAGGGAATGGCGGCCAAACAGCTGAAGAGCTTGTCCAAAGCAAATACACTTCACATTGCCATCTCACCTCTTCAGCGACACTTCGCGGAGCCACGGAGGCATCCTGACAGATATGCAGACAACATTAACAGGCCTGAAAAGTCTTCCCAAGCCAATGCGCTTTCTTTACCACTGCGGTTGACCCGTGGAGAGCCTTGCCAGCTTCCCTAATAGTACATTATAGTATATTACAATGTACTATGGTATATCACACTGTACTATAGTAGATTACAGTATATTAGGGTATATGATAATATATTACAGTATTATATGGTATATTACACTACATTCTACACTATATTATAGTATGTTACATCATATTATAGTAGTATATTATCCGTAGCCAGCCTCCATAAGCACCAAGGCATCAAGGCATCCCATTTTAAATCGCACGGCGTATCACGACGTGCGGCTTGCTGCCGCCACATCTGAGCTATACTCTAAACTCCTAGTATCCCCCTGAATGACCCCTATTATACTCCCGTATATAATCCTCTGTGTAACCCGCCTTTAAGGAGTTTAGACCTTCTCTGCCTACATATATACATATATTTATTTATTTATCTATTCAAACTTTAATGAGGCCGTGTTCTGATTTTGTCCCTTTAGGGTTTTGGGTTTGGGTTTTGGATTTGGGTTTTGGGTGTTTGGTTTTGGGTTTTGGGTGCTGGATTTTGGATTTTGGCTTTTAGGTTTTGGGTGGAGGCCTCTCTGAAGGCCTGCAGATCCTAGAGGTTCCTGGAAGCAGCCCTGGAGGCCCAAAAAATTTACTATCAACGAATTGTTTTAAATAGGGGTTTCCCAAAATTAGGGGTACCATTTTGGGGGTCCCTTTAATAAGGGCTACAGTATTTTGGGGTCCGCCTATTTAGGGAAAGTACCAAATCAAAACTAAGCTCCCAATGTCAGTGGGCCTGAAGGTTGTTGGGAGTTTTCTGGAGGCTCCGGCAGCAGGTGCGTTCAATGTTTAGAAACAAACAAAAATATGGGACATATAGGGGACATGAGCAGGTGGCGGGCGAAGCAAGAAAGACGGGCGAAAATGTTGAATAAAAAGGGATTCTGGGAGGGTGGGGTGATACTAAACACGTGTAGTGATATGAGAAACCTTGCTAGCTTCCAGCTCTAGCTAATCGTGAACTATATACCCTACACCCTGAATAGTAGTGTCCATTTTATTTTCCATCATCCCAATGCTATTACCCCTATATGGGTGGTTGTCAAAATTATGGTCCCTTTTTGGGTCCCTATTATAATATGGCACCTAATATTTAGGGTATCCCAAAAGGGACCATAATTTTGACAACCACTCATATAACCCCCTTTTAAGGAGTTTAGACTTTCAAGCTCATCTCATGCCGGAGCCACTCAGGGAATGTCGGCAGCACTCACCCTGGCCAGACGGACAAAGCGAGGCTTTGTAGCACCAAAAAGGTCTAAACCTAGCCCACAGATTGCACAATATAGTATCAAATACTACAATATACTATAATACACTACAGTATTCTATAAGATACGATAATATACTACAATATACTATAATATACTACTATAATATACTAAGTTCCTGTTGAGGCCACACCGGCTTACCGACGTGCTTGGTTCTTGACAGCGTCTGTCAAAAGCAGAACGAATCGTTGAAAAGAGAAACCCGTAGAAGCGGACAATATTTAGTCCCCTCAAGTAGATAGAATATGGGATGTATGGGGATCTGATTATAATATACCCGAAGCCAGATTCTATCTACTTGAGGGGAACTATAAGTCTTACACCCGAAGTGTGTCGCGTGCTGGATAGTGGAGAGGTAATTTCCCAAAATAAGCGGACCCCAATATAGACCTCAACATACTATGATCCTTAGAATGGGGACCCCCAAAAATGTCACCCCTGATTTGGGAAAACCCTAATCCCTAAGCCGTATACATCCTTACATACCCTTATATCCCCTATAAGCCCTGTAAACGGGCACTGTACCCCTAATTTTGGGAAGCCCCCATGGCCCAAGACTATCGAGAAAATCCAGGTAATGCGAGGAATCTTACGTGTGGCCTTCTTCGGGTCCGCACACGGCGCCGCCGCCTAACCTGACTCGTCAAATACAACATCCACGTGGGTCAAGCAATCATAGTCGTAGCAATTCTAATAATGCTAATAATGGTAATAATACGAGTAAGCGTAATAGATAGTAGTACTAGAACTTAAATCATAGTCTAGTTCCTCTGTGGCTACGCCACGCAACAACTGCAAGATTTTCCAACGTGCAGCATGACACGTCCAAGGGCCACAGGCATGAACAAACATAGACGGTATGTGTCAAGGACGATGAGAATTCGACTCTATGTATACATGTGTATACATATACTAAATGCACTTATACACAGATAAATCACTTGAAAAAAAAACAGTCTCAGACTTGAAAGCTGTAAGCTCCATGGCCCATGGCTAGATCATGGCGTGCGGCCCTGCCTGCACTTCTTCCTTCAGCACCTCTGGACTTCGTGACCACGAGACGCGTGAATCACGGGAATCCCCCCACCACGAATTTGCTCGAGAATCCGCCAGGGAATATCCACGGGAATCTACGGATGCGGGCGAGTACCCGCGTGAATCTCCACGCGAATATCCACGCGAATCCGCAAGTGAATACCCGCGTGAATCCTCATCGTAGCACTTCTGGCTAGGGCGGGACCTGGACAGCCGCGACCTCAGGCTCACGCTGCCCTCAATTCTGGTCACCTCATCCTTGTTTCGACGTTTGGGCACGTGATCTCTGTGCCAAGGGTTGGGAGAGATCTCTAAACTGTTCTCCGGCCTCAGCCTCTTTGACCTCTTTGGCCTCTTTGGCTGGCTTGGCCTGCATCGGCCTCTGCTGTCGCTCTGTGGTCTGCCTCTTCTGGGCCCTGCTGGGGGCCTTGGGCTACCAAGAACATGTTCGCCCCTCTCCTCTCTTCCTGGTCCTCAGCAATCCAGGCAGCTCCTTTAAAAACACGCGCTAACCCCTTGAGGGCTTATATGAGGGGTAATTTAGGGGACTACTATAAGAGTTACAAAGAGGAATACTAGGAGTTTAGACTATAGCTCACATGAATGCCAATGACAAGAAGACGTGCCACTCCCAGTCCTGGCGCTTCCGGTGGTGGAGTCGTCAAGGAGGCAGGTCTTCTCCCGGTCCTCTCTCCGAGGGCTATATTCCCCATGCAGTATATAGAATATGGATTTGGGTATATTACAATAAGATCCCCATATACCTCATTTTCTATCTACTTCAGATGGACTATAGGATGAAACCAGCGGCTGTAGATGACAAAGGGAGTTCGGAAGCACGGGTCCCTTCCTGCCATCTGGAATGAGGACTACAAACACCTACTTGATTTCCTACTGATCGGATAGGATTGCAGACTAACATGTAGCGACTTCAAGGGAGATTCCGAGGCTTCTGGCGCCTGTCTGGAACAGATACCTCTGCCCTTACTTAAAAAAGAATACCGCAAATCTTGCAAAGCTAACATGCGATATAGTCTAAACTTCTAGTATCCCCCTTAGTAACCCCTATAACAGTCCCCTATACGATCACCTATATATCCCCCTCTAAGGAGTTAAGACTAAACCCTACACATGTGCAACAAGCTCCTTTGTCGAACTCCCTGCGGCTTGGGCTCCACCGGCTTTTTCTCCTCCACAGTGGCCTGCAAAATAGAAATAATAACAACAATGAATGTAATAATAATAGAAATAGCAGTAGTAATAATGGTAATAATAGTAGTAATAATAGTAGTAATAATACGAATAATAGTAGTAATAAACATAATAGTACTAGTAATAATAACAACGGTCGGCCGGACCGTAAACGCGCGCCGATTCATCGGTGCGCAATGCTAGAGTACAGAATCCATTGCAAAACGCAGTTTTTTTTGAGCACGCACCTATGAACCGTCCAAAAAATACATGTCAAACAAATAAAAAAGGTACGCGTGCCTTTGCAAAAATACTGCGTTTTCCAGTGGAATCTCACCGCCAGGAACTTCAGATTTGAGAGATTTTCTTGATGCAGCCTTGCATCCGCGGGGTTGTATATTATAGGATTCGAAGCGAAGGGCCTGCGGAGGCTGATTCTTCAAAGGCATCTGGGTTCTAGGGGAAGTGCGCTTGTCCGGGGCCTCATGGTTCTGACTTGCAACTCGCAACACGAACGTTACTTTGGTTTGAGCATGGATGCTCTGGTGATCGGATGCACCCGGAACACGAACGTTATTATGGTTTGGGCATGGGTGCTCTGGTTATCCTACGCGCTCGAACATAAGAAAACGCGATGCGTGGTATACGCAGTATATCAGGCCCTCGAAAAATTTTGAATGTGTGGTTCGTGCCACGCAGGCCACATCCGGCGAGGTCGGCCAAGTATGCATTTGTTGCGCGTTTATGCTCCGGTGGGGCCAATAACAAAAATGGCCAGAGCCCTGAGCCCTACCAAGCAAACCCAAAGCTGCAGGCGCTTCTGGATTTCTGCGCTAAGACTGTGTCAAGAGCGCAGCCCTACACCAACAACACTTACGCAGCCAAAAGGTCTAGGGTTCAGGGGTTAGATGTTTAAAGTACAATGTCAAGAACCAATCAAATGATGATGATGATGATGATGATGCTATGGATGATCTTGTTGCTACTTGCGGCTTTCACTGATGGCTTTCCACGTGCAGTTATGCTAAGAGAAGTCAAGGGAGTCGCAGGAGATGACCACAGACTGACTGATGATAATTGTGTAACAGAAACAATAATGATAATAGCTAAAAGAAATGACAATAACAATAATAATGATAGCAATGGTGGTGAGGGTGATAGACGGTAGAAGAATCACAAATACAGTCTCAAAGAATCACTTGGCCTCCTCCTGGCGCTTGCGCACGGCTGCCTTCGGCCGGGCGCCCGCCTAGACACTCACCACCAAACATTCAAGAAACATGGCGGCTTGGGGCTTGCTCTATTAAGTTTAGGGCTTAGGGCTTTAGGCTTTAGGGGTTAACGGTTAAAGCTTAACGCAAGTATTTGGCGAACACCCTGTTGTTGCGGAAAGCTAGCTTCTGCAAGCAGCTCCTCTTTGTGAAAAGAGAATCGCCAGCAGAGCGCTTTGGTAAAAGTCCGGTTTCAGCAATTTAGTGGGATGTCATGGGCCTTGCCTTGGGTTTGCGTGATAAAGCCGCTTCCCTAACTCTGCTTCTTGCTTCATGGCAGGTAGAAACCCGCTCTAAAAACGATTAAGTAAGGGCAGTCCCTTATGATAGCATGTCCGGGGATGGGCAATCTAACTGATCAGGTGATTGAGCAAAGTTCAAGGGACTTTGTCTAGACCCCTTCCGCTGTACCCCTGGATTTCTCTTGCGCGAGAAGTTTGAGGAGTGCGGGCCCATAACCAGAATATGTTTGCGGAGGTCACAGTAGAGACAGCATCCTGTCAGAAGTATGTTGGGGTACTCCATTGCAATCCATCTTGATTGTCCCAGCTTCAATGACTGCAGGGTACCAAACCCCAGGCTGCGGGCCAAAAAAAATCACGGGTAGCCTCCCCAAACTACCATGGAACCCCAGAATCTAAGGTCGAAATCATGGGCCCCTAGTAACCCCACGAAGAATGATTGTTGCACGACATGTTACTTTCGGGCTGGGGTAGCCTTTGCTTCTGTAAACCTGGGCCTCTGCGGCCGTTGCGCGAGCAGCAGTGGAGGCTGAGATGTGGATCCTAAGTTGGAGGTCTCCGGATTTGTGGGTTTAGAAGTTTAGGGTCTAGGGTTTAGGTTTAGGGCTTCCAGGCTTTCCTGCAGGTCCGTTTGGGGAAGGCTTTGGGCTTTCTCAGCCCCTGCCCTTCCCCGAACTCAACAATCTATCTCAACCTCGATAAACTGCATGGCTTGCCAGCCCCTGCCACTTAGGTTTAGGATTTCTTAGGGCTGCCATGCGCTTCCAAGATGCATTGCGTGTCGCGCAAAGAAACCTTTTGGCGCGTAGACGCAGTCACCAGGTTTAGAATTTGGTAGTTTCCCAAAATAAGGAGACCCCAATATAAACCCCAAAATACTGTAATCCTCAATATGGGGACATCCAAAAAGGTATATACCCCTAATTTTGGGAAACCCCCATTTAGGGTCTGGGGTATTTGGGGTGTAGGGTGAAGTATCTCCTACAGGGCCCTACCTACCTTTTTGCTTCTGACAGGCCCCCCAAAGGAAGAGCAGTTTGGGTTCAGGCAAACCCTAAACCCAAACGCGCTACATCCCTAAACCCTACAATCACAAAGCCCTAAAACTCGGAATTCCACAAATGCCCCCAAGGCATACATAACCCCTATAACCCCGATAAAACTTTATAAAACCCCTCTATAACCCCTATACAAACCTAAAAACCCCTATGTGGTCCCTGTAAAATCCTATACAACCCCAACGAAGCCCTATCAATATAACCCCTCTGGAGCCCCATATACACCCCCCCCCATATATGACTCCTATACCCTAAACCCTCTATGACCCTAATTCTAGGCAGGTTAGGAGCTGCATGGTGGGTTCTTTGGGGGCCTCCGACTTTCGGCGGTCTTCGTGCTTCGAAACCGCCACCTGGGATGGTTGCTAGCAAGAATTTTTTGAAATACTTCCGAAGTGATATATGATATATGGATCAGAAGAAAGTAATAGCAAGTTTCCAAGTAGCTGAATATTGGATTTCAAGTTCATGAGATTCTGAATTTAGGATCCAGGACTTGGGTTGTCAAGCTGGGGTGTGGGTGCGGGCTCAAGGGTTGCGGCGCCGCGGCTTCAAACTTAGGACATATAGGATTTCCAGATATTGCGCTTGTGCCTGTCTTCTATTGGTTGTCCTACTGTTTTTGCCGGTTGCAGGCGACGTTTGGTAGGAGGCGATACTTCTCTCAGAAGAGTCTCGGATACTTTTCGAAGAGAAGGCTTCAAAACCTACAGCTCAACATGAGGATACGGCGGATGCCTGCCGCAGCTTCGGTATCCTCAGTGGTGCTCAGATATCTCTGTAAGCCAACCCTGAAAATGGGCACCCTATGACTATTGCATGATGGCCACAGGTTCACATGGGGTGACCAAACAATCTTTCTTAGAGGCGCCATTGGCCTCAGGAATGCAGTTGGGAGAACAGGGCCGGCCCCTACAGACACCAAATAACAGCATACATGGAGGTCAATGACTGATTTCCTGTATGGCTGTAGGGAACCCCACTGCGAGTAAATCTAATTCTATTTTTGGCAAAAAGCACCGAAGTAAGGCGAGAAGAACTTTCCTGTGCAAAGACTCATAAAGCCACTATGTATGCATGTCTCGACTGTGGCTGCGGACGCATGGGTGCTATGCTTCCAGCATGGTGAAGCTGCTTCTACCATGGAAATAGATCGTTGACGCAAGGATTCTCAGCACAGAGTCAAAGGCGTTGACTGTTTGATTTTCTTTGGCTAAAGTTGAAAACACGGCCGTCTGTCAGCATGATAAGTATAATGGTGAAAATGAAATACCACATTTCTTATAGCCTTTCTTGTACAAGTGAGAATGATTTCCAAGCATGGTGATAAGCACGGTGGATTCAACCTCCATGACTCAGTAATCCGAGCACTTGATTAATTTGGGGGGACTACCCCCCGCCGCCAGAATAAGGAATGAGGGGTGCCAGATTAAAGGAAAATCATTCTTCGGTCATTGGGGCTCCTGGACCTCTATCAAAAAAGTGAATAGGAATGTATTGAATCTCTATTAAAAGTCCAAATGACAATCATTCTTGGTTCGTTGGGGCTCTTGGACCTCTATTAATTCCAAAATGAACAGCGATGTACTGAATCTCTAGTATCAGGATGGGTCCCCGCAAAAAAAAATCTTTAAATGCAGTCCCTTTTCCGGTACGAAAAGCCACCTAATTGAAAGTAGCAATTTAAGGCTAATTCTGCTCAACAAAAAATTCTTTAAATGTGGTCCCTTTCATAAATCAAGTGCTCGGATTCAGGAAATGGGCTTGGCTTGAAGGAGGCCCTTAATGGCCCTTATCATACACAATCATGCTGCAATTCAGGTGACAACCTCTAAACCCTAAATCCCAGCAGCTTTTGAAGTTTGCTTCTAAATGGATTTTTCTCAAAATTATGGGACCCGTTTGGTTATTGCTTATGTTACGGCACCAAATTTTGGAAACTATTCAGATTAGGGCTTCAGGCTCCGTGCCCTGCGATTCTTGCGCCAAGAGGCCACCGGTGGATCGTGTCGCTTTGGGTCCTCTGCCGGCGCTTCGTGGCCCTGGGCTCGGCGTCTTCCCTAAAGCTTTGAATGACTATGGAATCTCATGTCGGCCCCGCTAGACCCACTTTTGTGGGTCCAAGTTTTCTTGGGAAAGGCTACAGTGGCAGTGGGTCGGCGTGGAAGTTTGTGTCAGCGGTCCGGCGCACGTTGCCAGTTCATGGGCCAACCAATAGTTTGAAAGACTTACCACTGACCCTCCAATGCTAGACTCTGCACCGTAAACTGACAGCCAAGCACTACACAGTCATCATCCTAGCTGCTAGTGGGTGACACTTGTAGCATCCTTCTTTATGGGAAGACACGCGCCTGGACAACCCAATGCCTTCATACATTACTCCTGAAGCCCTCACCCAAAAAAAAGTCAAACAAACATCGGGGTCCCATTTTGGGGGTCCTAGTCCTCAAAGAATGATTGCAATATGTTTGAAGGTAAAAAGAGTTGCCCCTGTATTTTGGGCAGGGAACACTCAGGTTTTCCATGCTAATTACCATTTCAAAGAGACAACAGCATGTTACCTGCGTGTAACTTGAGTTTTGCCCTACATGGCTCCTTCCAAAAGGAAAACAAGGAAGCCCTAAACCCTAAAACCCTAAACCCTAAACCCCTAAACCCTACACCCTAAACCCCTAAACCCTAAACCCTAAAACCCTACACGCGCTTTTGGGTGTCTTTGGATTTGTTCTTTGCCGGGGCGCTGAGCTTTGCAGGGCAGGCGCCTTCACATCCTGAAGCAAGGTTTATGGTTTAGGGTTTAGGGTTTAGGATTGTAGGTTTGGGTGTATAGAAGGGAGACCGTGATCCTGGAGGTGACTGTGATATTAAGAGCCAATAGCAGAACAAAGCTAGAGGTGATCCTAAAGTTACGCCCCCCCCCACCCCCCTATTTGCCCGCACCAAA
>CAJNIZ010006702.1:0-17271 GCA_905231905.1 Symbiodinium pilosum | reverse complement strand
TTTAGGGTTTAGGGTTTAGCAACACTGCATCCAACAACAAAAAAAGAACTGGGGTTTCCTTAAATCGAAGGCCTCAATAGGGACCTCGATATGCTGTACTCCTTGTTCTCGGTACCCTCGCCACGGCGACTCTAATTTTGGGAAACCTCACATGCGCAGTATTCTATTTTGGGATACTATGGTACCCAATATAGAGTAAGATCATATCCTCCTTTTGGGGTATAGTATTTCATATAAGGTATATAATCTTACTAGGTCCCACCACCAAAAAACACTACTCACATGGGGTCTCCACACACTTCATTTTTTGGCACCTCAATGCTCTTGCCTTTCCTTTTGTACTTGGGCTCATGACGTCCATAAATCCACGAGTGCTCAATACTACACTGATTTTTCAGTACTGGCTTTTGCAGAAATAATGGCATATTTAGAAAATGGTGTGAACATTCTGACTGTCTTTCCTTTCGCGAGAATGCAGCAAGCTGCCTAGCAACTAGTTCAATGCTTTTCCCATTTCTCCGCCTTCTTTGGTTGCAGACGACCACGGCATTATTTAGCGTGGGATGACTCTTATGGAATCGGTCTTTGCATGTTGACTTCTAATTTTCATTGGTACGGTCTCCCGAAGAAGAGAAGAGGGGTCTTGATTTGATCGAACCAATACACGGAACACGTGACGGCGCCTCCCCAGGGTGGTTGTCCGCAAGAAACATGAGCTTTGGCCGTATACTCTAGGCTCCATGGGGTGTCAGGCTTCGTCCTAATCAGCAATTTTTGAAGTTCCCCCAAACCCTAAATCCTAAACCTCCAAAACATTAAGCCCTAAACCCGAAGCCGAGTTTGGGGTGCAGAGCTTAGGGCATGGAAAGGAGGTTAAGCCTTAAATGCCCTTCGCAGTAAATAGTGTGGGGTTTAGGGTTTAGAGTTAGGGGTTTAGGGCACTACGCCAGAAAACCCACGCACCAAAAGCAATCATGTCATTTCCATTTATTCATCCATTTGATTCTCCATTATCCACATATACCACTACACATCCTAACAAGCATCCGTCAACTTCAAGAAGCTCTAAGCCCTAAGACCCCCTAAACCCTAAACCGGAAACCCTAAGCCTTCAAGCTCTAAACCTCAAGGGGTACAGTCATCCTGGAAGGAGGACGATAGCGTTTGGAAAGTCAGGCGGTGAAGAGAGCTCAATGGTTGGACCATTTTTACTGGTTTAGGATTCAGGGTTTAGACAGTTTTTGCGTTCAGGACTTTTGTAGGATGGCTTCTCATGGCCTTCAGGGATCACAATAGCTTGGGGGCCCTATGTGATGCAACATTTCCTGTCTGAAGAGTATCTTGTTGAAAGCTAGGATGGCGCTTCTGCATTCCAAGATTCGGAATTCTATCTCATTTGGATTCATCCCAATTAGAGGCGTTTGAGGAAGCACAGGACAGAGGTCATTTAGGACATATCAGGAAGAGCCAAGTCAAAAGCCTGGACGCTCAAGGGGTAGTTGTGAGATTCCCAGCCAGAATGCGGCAGGTTCGCGACCATGATTCACTACATCGCTAAATTGAGACCTATACAATACATACTACATACACTATTCTGCATACCCTGAACCCTAAACCGTGTTCGCGATAGGATTACATGGTTGATCCTGCAGCTTGAGACAAGGGAAATTTGCTGAAATTGGGACAGGATTATACAGGCACCTCCTATACAAGGACTCTTTCCTACGGCGGATACTAAAATCCTGCCTGACACTAAGCACCTTGTACTGTGGAAATGACAGTATTGTAATATGTACAGGCCTTTCAGGATTTCTCGTATCCACCGTATGTGTTGATGGGATGTTTCTTTGACTGCGAGTACATTGCTTTGGGTGAGGTGGGTGCTGTACCAGTACGAATATTGTTCCCCAACATGTCAAGTAGAACTGTGTTGAGCCAAATCCTAAATCCCAAGCCCTAAACCCTGTTTTTCCCAGTCATATTTTGCAGCAGAACAATGCAGCTCGGGTCTAAACCATTGAGCTCTAAGAATTGAACTTTCAGCCCTTAACTCCTAAACTCTAGACCCCGAACCCCAAGATCTAAACTGAGTAGGGTGTAGGGTAAGGGTTTCGGGTCCAGGATTTCGGGGCTAGAGTTTAGGGTTCGATTTGCAGATGAATCCGCGCATGCGGGTCCCAAACACTTTGTAGGGTCTAGGGCCTATTTGGGAGGATCCTGCTGAAAGCAAGTCCAATTCCTAAATACATGTACGGGGACCCTCATTTTGAAAAGTTCCCATATCTGAAAGGAATACCCTCCATTGAGCTCTTGTGGAATCCTTACAGTAACCACAGGCCATTGTAGTCATCATGTGTCCATCACGTCCATGCTGGCTTGAAGGAGCGTAGCACGGTTTCAGTCTTCAGGGTTTAGGGTCTGGGGTTTGGGGGTTCGAGGTCTGGCATGGTGTCCAATGTAGACCCGTGTTCATAAACTCCCTCCCTTACTAGGGGTTCTAATGCGGATCCTAATAGAGAGCCCGCAACAAGACGGGGTTTATTAATCAGGGGTCTACTTCAGGCCTTCAGGCTGTGTCCAGTTGTTAGGGTTCACGCCTATCTTGCTCGAGCTCACCGGCGCAGCTACAAACTAAACCCTAAACCCTAAACTCTAAGCGTCTAAGCAGAAGCTTTAATTTTGGCGATGCTTCCTGGATAGCATCAAAACTCGGGAGTGTATGGGCTTGATTCTTAAAATCTCCCCCAGGGTTTTACATCAGGCAGGAATGGGGTTTTCTTAAATTTTTGAGTGCCTTATGGTTTAGGTTTAGGGTTTAGGGTTTTTGGATCCCCATAATAAGGATTAATTATGGGGTCTATATTGGGGTCCCCTTTGTAGGGAAACTACCAAATAAGCTCCAATGGTCTGGTTGCAGATTTCCCACAACCTGGCAGAGGCTACCCCAAGTAGACTTCAAAATGATGTTTGTAATTAATCGGGCCCGTATATGAGGTATTTTTGGTCCACCTTGGCCTAGCCCGTGTTCAGCGCTCATACTTCCAAGCTTCACAGAGCGCCAATGCCCGAACCTCTGCAATTTGAACAGTTGAACCTAAAGCCTATCCATATCTTGAAACAAAACCGTCACCACACCACACCCAAACCGTAAGCTCCAAAACATACAAAGGAATCCCTGAAGTAGGTCTCGACGAAAGTCCTTAGAGGTCAGGAAGGTTGTCTCTTCAGGCGCATTCTTTCGGGCTTCGAATTGAGTGTCTAGAGCCGAGGGAATACAGACAGTCTTCGAGTTGATGGCATTTGGGTTAGACTGATGTCATTCGGAATTCCGGAATCAGAGTTCCGAAAAGAATGTAATAAAGGGTGTTGTGACCCTAGACCCCACAACCTAAACCGCAATCTGGCCTGACGAGTTGAAGTCTGTTGTAGCATGGTGTTAGATTGCATCAATGCCGACAGAATTCCATTCTAAATCGTATATCTTCGCAGCACTCGACAAACCCTCAGTAGCTATAACTCCATGCCAAGCCCTCTATGTTTGTTGTGCTCAAAAAAGCCCTGTGAATTTAGTAGGCTGCCTTAGAAAGGCCGAACAGTAACTTTAGGCTCTAAGATTTAGGGTTCAGGGTTTCCTTAAACCCGAACCTTCAAAGGAGTCGCGTCCTCCTCTTCCTCCGAGCCCATACTCCTAGCCTCCCTTCATTCAAACCTAAACCATGGATACTGCCCCCCACTCAGTAACAGTGTGATAATATGTATATTGTACTTATATATAGCCCTTAACATTCCCTTTCTTAACAACAATTTAAAAAGACTGCTATATACTGGGGGTGGGGGAAGTACCTCAGAGTTTCGCAACTCGCGGCTTCTGGGGTTTCGGTCTTCAGGGTCCATAGAGTAAAGACCCCCAGATGCCTGAAAAATCTCGTCCTACAGGTTTGCGGCTCAGGGTTCAGGTGGATGCAAAAGGGACCCTTAATTGATGGAATGCCCCCAATGCACTGGGTGTAAGGCAGCAAGGACAACAAGACAAGCTAGCCCTGGACTGCGTTGGGTTTAAAGGGTCTAGGGCTTCGAGCCCTAAGCCGTAAAGTCTAAACGTAAACCATGCTTTCTGTACTAGTTACATAAGGACCATAGAGGGAATAGGGTGATGGTAAATATTCTGGCATTGAGAGACGATGGCTCTTTCTAGGCATTATCACCAAAATCACCAAAAGGGTTTTGGCTTAGGGTTTAGGGTTCGGTGTATGGTTAGCGCCCTCAAAGCTTTGGCGGGGAAACGAGATTTTCTTCTGTTCAACCTTTGTACTGACTTTCTGTTTTTGACGAGAGCTATGTCTGGGTAGATCTTCAGCTTGTTGTGATTCGTGCAAGACATGCCATCCAGAAACTCAAGCTGATTTCGAGAGCCTCGCCCCGAGACTATGAGCCCAAGTCATGTTTTCGGGTTTCTTAAACCCTAAACCCTAAACCCTTGAACCCTAAACCCAAAACCCTAAACCCCTAAACCCTAAACGCTTGACCCTTGCGCAGGCAATCTCACTGAAGTCTTCAAGCAGCGAGAAAGGCGGCTTCGCGGGATGCTTTCACTGGGGTTCAACAAGGGTTCCTGTGCTACAGATTGATAGGGTTTAGAGTTTAGGGTTTAGGGTTCAGGGTTTCAGGGTTTTAGGGTGTAGGGTTTAGGGTTGAGGGCTTAGTGGCTTTGGGCATGGGGCTTAGGCATCTAAGCCTACCCCCCGAACCTGGTAGAATCGATTTCCCGAAATGTGTTGCTGGATCAAGGCTTAGGCTATAAGGTTAGGGTTTAGGATTTAGGGTTTTAGGGTTTTGGGTTTAGGGTTTTTCATCACCCCAAGCCCTTGGTCTGTAAAACTTCATGAGGAGTTTCACGCAGCAACTGCAAGAGACCCCTGCCAGGTGTGATGCGGGTGTAACATGCATCAATACTTCGTTGTTTTGCTTCTTCAGACCCTATAACCAAAAACCCTAAATCCCAATCGCGTGGTGGGTTTATGGCTGCTCGCTCGCCGGCCATATCCACGTGTCAGTTTCCACAAAACTATCAGCAAAGCCTTTCATATTGCCGAAGCACTTGCGTGCTCAGGGAATGTTTCGGGTGGGTGGTGATCTAGAGGCCCTCTGACGTTACGAGCTTCAACCTACCGCTCTGATAAAGATTATTCTCTCTCTAGCTGACCCTGTCTCCTACTTGCATCCCAAAGTGATCTTCCTGGACCCCCCAAATACCCATAATCATAAGGCATTTTGTAGGGATTGTACAAGGGTCCACAAGGGGGATGACTGCGAAACACCCTTAAGCCTTTTCCCGGTTCCACAGAAAGCCCACGGCCAAGGCAATAGCCAGCAGAAAAATGAACCCGTGATAGCCCACTTGAAGACGCGCTTATGTAGGGTTTGGGCAGTGTACTAGTTCTCCCTTCGTTTCAGAGGGTAGGAGCTACTTACCAGGCCCCCCATTCCAGCAAACCCAAAGCTTTCTGACATAGAGATGGTAGCTCAGCGGAAAAGTTGTGTCAACAGGAGGAAAGCCAGACAAGAATCAACATTTTTGAGCACACTTTTCGCACATGGGCATGAGAGCTGTCATTGTGCGATGGCGATGGAAACCAGTCAGCTTGGAGAAGCCCATCGTCATCCAGAACGACGAGGTCTACTACCCGATGCTCATCTACAACGGCTTGGTCAAAGATGATGCCTGCTATGATGGCTGGGAATCAGCCAAATGGTTAGTATTTTGGGATTTTAAGTTCTTATATTGCCATATAGCCCAGTATAGCCACATTAACCACCCTAAACCCTAAACCCTAAACCTTCCACATTAACTAAGCATGTAGTCAACGCCTGGGCCATCTACGTACCCCTCCCCCCCCACCCCTCACCGTGAGATGGTCGGGACACTTGCAGTTTCTGATCTCAAGGACTTGACGAGTTCCTCCAACGGTTAATCGTTTAGGGTTCAGGGCTTTAGGGTTTAGGGTTCAGGGCTTAGGGTTTGGGTTAGAGGGTTTAGGGTTCAGGGTGGTTTGGACGGATTAGTTTCTCAAAAAGCTCCTTGATTAGCGCCCAGGCTTGTCGCAGGTGCTCTTTTTGGGTTGTTGGGTTAAACTTAGCGAAAATCCCAAGCCCCAACCCTCAAACCTATATCCCAGGCCCGAAGCCTGAAACCCTACCTAGGCTCCGAAGTCTAAGTCTTGAGCAGTCCTAAACCCCGAGCCCTAGCCCCGCAAATGAAAAATCTACGTTGTGAAATCAGGGCGCTAACTGCGCAGTTGTCGCCCCACAACGAGGACATGTGGGCAGTACAGGAGGCTGCTTTGAGCTTTCCACAAGAGTTTAGGTTTGGGGTTGGGGTTGAAGTGTTATTGCTAGTGCTAGTACTACTACTATTATTGCTTTTGGTAGTACTTGTATTATTGTTTTGATCAGTGAAGGAGTCTTGGGTTGCAGGATGAAAGCTGGGAGTCATTTATCTGGATGTTAAGATTGCCATGGAGGGTCTGCGGAGCGTTTGCCAAAGGCATGACAACAGTTTTAGAAGAAGGAGCTCGCGATGGCATTTGATGGTTTATAGGGTTGGATTTCATGAGAGTGGCCTTCCTAAGGAATCTACTACCCAGACCCCTGGGAGGATCTACAAATTAGATCCCCTATATAGATCCAATATATCCCTTATATAATTTCCCATATGGTTAAAGGGGATCTAATTTATAGATCTTTTTGGGGGTCTGGGTAGCGAGTGTTCATTGGTGGGCATTGGGGCAGGGACGGACAATCCCTTATTACTGCTTGCCAGTTTTGTGAGAAGCTCCCATGTGAGGAGGAGTGGACATGGACCCCTGTAGAATCCCCGCCCCTAAACCCTAAACCCAAAACATAAGCTCTAAAGCCTGAATCCTAAACCCTAAACCCTAAACTCGAAACCCTGAACTCTAAATCCTAAAGCCCTAAACCCGTTGCTGTCTTTTTGATAGTGATTAGCTCGGGGGATGGTCTTGTTGGGTTCCCTGACTTGGGTCCGTTTTGGGGGCGCACCAAATATTTGGCGTCGTTCTTTTCGGCGTTCAGGTTTAGGGCTTATGTTTTAGGGTTTAGGGCTTTAAAGTTGGGGATCAGAAACTTGGAATCATGGGACTTAGTAATTACAAATAAATGGGAATATACACCAACCTCTACTTGGGTTAGTCCATATAGGGAAGTTGGGGGGTTCTAAGTAGGTTTGTAACCCAGTTATAAGTTGTCAATACTCACTCTGTCCCATGAGAAACTGTAAACCCTAAACCCTAACCCTAAGTCCAAGCAGGGGCTACTGTAGGGATTCATCCCTCGACCTTGTCCAAACAGGAAGGCCAGGCCAGGGGCTTGCCCGTGAACCAAGATGAAAAATAGGAGAAGGGCTTTAGGGTTTAGTATTTAGGGTTTAGGATTTAGGATTTGAGGTTTAGGGTTGAGGATTTAGGGTTTAGGGTTTCGGGCGTAGGGTTTCGGGTTTAAGGCAGAATAACCGTGGTTTTTGGTTTCCGTTTGGGATGCTCTGTGTATCTAGGAATCTGCTGACCTGGCATCCTGTGCCCCTAGGACTCTAGGGGTCATGCAGGGCGCTCAGACTGCTCCTTACGCCTTCTGTTGCCAGACTGTCTGGAATCGTCAGCGCCAAGCCCAACCACCTTACTCCCAAAAACCCTAAACCCTAAACCCTAAATAGTAACTAGTAGTTTCCATTTTCTTTTCCATTATCCCAATATACCCCAAGATAGTTACATGGACCCTTTGGGTAAGCCCAAACCCTAAACCCAAAACGGCCCAACCTTATCGAGGTCTTTTGAAACCATGGGCCTCCTTTTGGGGCCTCCATCCTGCGGACCTGCGGTGCAGGGGGTATATAACAACGGGGATGCTTAGGGTATGGGGTTTAGGGTTTGGGGCTTAGGGTATAGGGTTTAGGGGTTTTGGGTTTGGGGCTTAGGGTGTTAGGGTATGGGGTTTAGGCTTTAGGGATTACATGGTGTAGGCCTCGACTTTGACCCTTAAACTCTGAACTCTCAACCCCAAACCTCAAATCCCAAACCTGAAGCCGCTCCCTGATTTCGACCTCAATGGTGAGGACCCTGACGCAATAACGCTCTTGCGGATAAAGGGCCTCAAACCTCAAACCCTAAATTCTAATCACATCCCTAACCCCAAATTCAATAATAGCACTCAAAAGTCCCCGAGACTTTAAACTCTATACCCCCAACCCTACACTCCAAACCCTAAACTCCAAACTCCAAACCCTCAACCCTAAACCCTAAATCCTAAACCCTAAATACTAGTTTCAATTCCTTTTCCATTGAACCCTAAACCTTAAGCCCTACACCCCATACTTCTCTGCGCGGCCGAGGCTTCGGCCAGACTTGAGTTCTGGGATGCCAAGCGAAGAGAGGAAGAACCTTGCCAGGTTTTATAGTGCCCCTCAGGTTTGGGGTTTAGGGTTTTTGGGTTTTGGGGTTTTAGGTTTCAGGGTTTCAGGATTTTAGGGTTTTAGGGTTTTCGGGTTTGAGGGTTCAGGGTTTAAGGTTTAGGGTTCAGGGTCTAGGGTTTAGCAAGCTTTCTTACATCACTATATACGTATTTGGTAACACCCCACCCTCCCAGAATCCCTCTTCATTGAACATTTTTGCCCCTGCTTCTTCCTTCGCTCGCCACCTGCCCGTGTCCCCCATATTCCACATGTATCATTGTTTCTGATATTGAACGCCTGCCTCCGGAGCCTCCGGAAAAATCCCTTCAGGCCCATCTCAAAGATTGAGTCGGTCTGCATCAACTTTAAATGAGCCATAATCTAAACTCCTTACCGCGGGTTATAGAGGGGATCATATAGGGGACTGCTATAGTGGGTATTAAGGGGGATATTAGGAGTTTGGACTATGGTTCAATTGGAAACAACCTGAATTTTCGACGTTCTTGACTTCCATGGACCCTCCAGCCTCCCCTTTAGTAGACAGACTATGGGGTATAGTGGGATCTTATTCTGATGTTGGGCAATTCCATTCTCTATCTACTCAAGAGGGACTGAAGGCTGGGAGTAGGGTTGAAGGTTTCAGGGTTTTGGGTTTCAGGGTTTAAGGTATTGTTTTGGATTTTCTTTGGGTTCGCGTTTAGGGGCCCTCCGCAAAAATCAGAGACCTGGGTTCCAAGGTCTCTAATCCCCTTTAGTGTTTAGGGCAAGGTTTTTTAGCAGTAGGCATAGGGCACTGGGCGGTTCAGGGGTGTAAGGGTTTTGGGTTAGGGTATTAAGGGTCTAGAGTCTTGGGCTTAAGGTCTAGGACTCAGAGATTACGATCTCTAAGCACCCTTCCTCCAAAACGTGCCACTCCGAGGCTACTTGATATCATAACGAGGTTTGGTAAAGATTGAGATAATGATGGTCACGGGTTGCATTGATAGGACGAATTCTGATTTCTTAAAATAACTCGTAGAAGCCGTGTGGGTTCGGGGAGATGGGCTCGGGGATTACGGCTTTGTGCTTAAGCCTTGAACCTCAAGCCCTAAACCAGCGGTTTGATAGGAAAGTAGGGCTTGGGCCTTTCCGCGCTGCATCTTTTTACTCTGCACCCTAACATTGAATCCCATATGTGTTTTAGTCTAAACTAAACTCCTTAAACGGAGTGTTATATAGGGGAGTATTATAGGGGTTACTCGGGAGGATACAAGGAGTTTAGACTATAGCTCAAAGGGCGACTTTGTAACAGGACACTACTCTTTACCCCTAAGCCTTAAAACCAAATGGTTCCTTTCTGGTTTCACGGAGTGTAGTGTCTGAGTTACTTGGACTTGAAATCTACACAGGGTAGTTTCCTTAAACGGGGGGAATCCCAATAGAGACATCCCAAAATATTATTATCCTTGTTATGGGGACCCCAAAAAGGTACCCCTAATTTTGGAAGACCCCCACATTAGTTGTTGACGTTGCCGGTTTTCCCTTGCTGCTCCGTAGAGGGTTTCGCGTTTTAGGGCTCTCTCTGTGCGCGATTCTGGGGGGCAAGACCTTTCTTCTGGCAGCGGACTTTGAACGGGAAAGCAGCTCCACCCAAACCTTCTACAGTGAACCCAACGCCTTAAACCCGAACCCTAAAAGCCTAAACCCTAGACCCATCCTTAAACTCTGAAGTCCTTGAACGCTTGAACCCTTAATCCTTAAACCCCCAAGCCTGGGTGGGTTCGAGCAATTGAGCGTTCGTGGGATTCTCCTGACATCTTTAGGGGTTTAGGGTTTAGGGTTGAGAGTATCCCTGTTTAGAAAAAATTCCCAAGTCTTGTGGAGATCAGACGCGGGCATAGTACTTACCTGAAAAACTTTCATTTCGGCCTTCTGTGATCATTGTTGAGCCTCGCTAAGCTGCCATGCGCACCTTAGTCGGATTCCAAGACTAGATCTAAAGCATTGTTGCCCAACCAATGTATCTTCGTGTTTTCAGGATTCGCTGTCAGTGAGCTCGAGCGCATCCTGGTGGTTGATGCTCAGGCTCTCCGTTGCAAACCAGAGGCTTTGAAATGCTGAGGGCTTCCCAAACCTTAAGCCCCAAAGTCTAAACTTCAGGCTCTTAACCCCTCTACCCTAAACCCTAAACTGCGAAGCCCTAAACCCCTAAACCCTTAACCCCTACACTCTAATCACCTAAACCCTAAACCCTTAAACCTTAGGGCATTGGGACCAGGCTTAGGCTCCCGGGTTTGGGGTGCACAGCGCCCGCGTTTAGGGGTCATGGTCGTTCTCTTAGCAAGTCACGACGGTATCTGCCAGACTTTTGGACCGTCTAAAGAACGGAAAGCCTTAAACCCCAAACCCAGGAAGCCTCGAAACTAGGATCCTCCGTGGTTTTGGTAAGGCCCTGGATCCAGAGCAAAATCCCAGGCCTGAAAAGGTCCAAACTTTGCTCAATCCCTAGTAGTAGTGACTTTTACAGGGTTTTCTTGTGTTCCGATTCTACCAGTACTGCGCCGGGCCCAAAGTTCAACCCACTATCACAAGGAAAACTTGTCCCACTCGGTCCGAGACGCAGCCCCATCTCCCCCGTAGACTCCTAACACTGGGACTTGGGGCCTCTACCGGAACTAAGTAGTATTATATCTTTAAAACGGGATATTACTTACTCTGCTAGCAGGGCCAGTGACAAAGGCCTGTGTGGCCCCTCCGCTACTCCGCAATCTCACATGCTAGAAGGCCCGGTAGCTCAAAACTTTAGGCTGGTTGATGTATTACAGGGTGGGGGGCCAGACTTTGCTCCAACGCGTTGCGAGTGGCAGGTCATGGGCCAGGGTTCAATAAGAGTAAGTGGCGCCCATGGCTAAAAGCTAGCACGAGCCCACCCAGCCATAACTTGGTTCGGAAGGATATCACCCATTCAGGTATTCACCAGGCGTTGCGAGGTTTTTGCAGCTATGATTTTGGCGCATTATTCACGGCTCACAAGCCACAGAATCAGCAACACGAAAAGTAAAGAGCTTTCTACTACTGGTCCAGGAGTAAGTAAGAGGCCCCAAGCCCCACCCAAGACGTCAAAGAAGCGCCTCAAATGCCATAAGCCCATGACAGTCAGTGTCAGACACTTTTAGGGTTCAGGTGGCTTCCTGAGATGCCTCTCAGTTAGGAACGAAGGAAAGTAGTTTCGTAGAGTGCCTACAAGAATCCCCGCCATCATTTATGCACTACTGTGGAAGGAGGAAGTCGGACTTAAACCCTATTCAACAAACCTGTAGGTCTGTCAGCTAGACCTGTTTAGGGTCCTACAAGCATCTCACAGTCTGGCCTTTGTCTGTTCTTATAAGCCGGTGCCTTTTCCCCGTGGCTCTGAATAGGGGGCGAGGGTGCTTCCAAACATGTCTTGGCGGTTTTTGTTGGGTCTTGGGTCGTTCTTCTTTGACGCGCAGTCCTCATGGGGAGTTCACGAAGTGGGCCTCAGAAATCGTAGTACTTCCGTAAACCCGAAACCCTAAACCCTAAACCGCCTCTTTGTTAACAGGTGCTGCTAGGGGAGCGACACAAGGGATGTTGAAATTTGCCTCAGACAGGTGAGCTGCGCACTAAAGCTATAGGCCCCCTTAATTAGATAGAATATTGGGGTTATATAGGGATAATGGAAAAGAAAATGGAAACCACTATTTAGGGTTTAGAGTTTTTGGTTTTAGTCCCCCTTAAGTAGATAGAACATGGCTTTGGGTATATTACGATAGGATCCCCATATAACCCATGTTCTATCTACTTAAGCGGGACTCTAGGTTGGGGAGGATGCTCCGGTAGTAGTCGTGATAGTAGTCCCTGTAGCAGTCATAGCAGTCATGACAATCATCTAGCTTCGATAGTCAGAAGTCCCCATGCTGAAGCCCCAATCCCAAACCCTGAAGTTCCCCAGGCGCACCCTAAGTCTGAAGCCCGCAACTGGGGACGAAATTATTTTTGGCTCTTGAAAAACGAGCAAAAAGACCAACTAGGGGCTTCAGGATAATCTATTGAAAGCTTTCCTGGAATTGAAGTTGTTGAGCCCTGCGAAGGCCGCTCGACAAGTTTGTTTCACGGAGTTTGTCAAAGTTTCTCGGGCTGCTACCCATCGTGGCCATCACGGACACGACGCAGGAGAGGGTGGTTGTTTCCAACGCTAATGGGCGCTAACAGCAGTACCATGGAGGGCTGAATAGTTACCAATGTTGTGGTCCTAGGTTTCTTGCACAGGGGTGGTACCTTGCACAAGGGTGGTACCTCGCGCAGAGCTGAGATTAATATTGGTAGTTTTCGGGTTTCTAGCGGAGGTCTAAAGCGCCAGGTTTCTTCATCATGGTTTTTGGACATATCCGGTACATGCGGCACCAATTTTTGGAGATCCCCGTAGTGCTGGACATGAAAGTTCTGACGACTTTAGACTTGAAGGGCTAGGCTCAAGCATGTTTGTGCAGGACTTCTAGTGGTCTAGGGTTTCTGGCCACTGCCAAAGTGCAAATAATGAGGAAAGTCTATCCCCTTAGTTCTGGCAGTGTTACAGCGAAATCTACCCCAAAACCTTATTAGAACAATTTAGGCGCACCCTAAACCTCAAACGGTTTGCCCTAAACCCAAAAACTTTCGCAACCTTGGGTCTCGTTGTAATGTTTCTGGCTCTTACGAAAGCAGGTTCATTCGCCATGGTTAGCTCTACTTGAAAACAGTAGCGGATTCAAATAGCTTATAGTTGAGGGCTCAGGGTTTCGGTTCTTACGGTAAGTCTTCATAGTCACGCTAGAGAGAGCAAAGCGCAACTTGCCCTCCGTACCTGTTTCTAAATTCAAAAACCCATCCAGCAGTTTAGGTGTTTCAGTTCCAGGGCTGCATTTTGTATCAGGGTCCAAAACATGAACCATCCATGAAAAGCAGGAAAAGCCATCGGGCTTTAGCAGCTGTACCTAGGCAGCTGGCAGCCCATCAGCATGGTCTACTTTTCCTAGACTCGCTCGCTCTTGGGTGAAGCTAGCCAGTTGTGTTGCCAACCCTTGGGAGACCTTAACTCGAAGCCCTAGATCCTGAGGTTGTAGGCTTTTGTTTTCTTTTCCTTTTTCTCAATCCGAAGCCGTAAGCTAGAAGCCACAGCAATTATTGCGCTGCAGGAAGATAAGAGCGACTTTGATTCTGAGGACAGCTTTGTTCGCAAGCGTGGTGGAGGGCATTCAAGCTTAGAGCCCGACTTTCGGGCCAGAAAAAAATTTGGGGGGTCGCTAGAAAGGAAAAGAAAATGGAAACTACTATATAGTATATTGGGGGTATTATAATACAGAGATCATGGAAAAGAAAATGGAAACTACCACTTGGAGCTTACGGTATGGGAGTGGGGCTGTAAGCTGTTATATGCTAGGTTGTCCAAATCATGGTCTTGCTTCAGGTTCCCTACATACGGACTGCATTATCATTGGCAACCAAGAGAGGGACCATAGTTTTGCGAACCTACCATATAGTGTTTCCAACCGGGTCGCAACCCCTGTGCAGAAGGTTGGACAGGATTGGCTTCGCCAGGTCCATGATTTGGGTTCGCAATCCCAGGTTTCCAGTAGTTTCCTGGTAGAGCTGCCTGGCCCAAAACCCTCAACAGGGTTTCCTGCAGAGTGCCGATACGATAGGTTGCTGATAGCAGCTTATGAAGTTGTCTATAGCACGTAGTTTCGGGTTTAGGGCTTTAATGTTCCTTTCTAGTCCCTGAGTAGCGCCTGCACACTCTGAGGAGGTCTTGAAATGCGAGGTCCTCAAAAACAATTTGTAGCATCCCTTGAACCCTAAGCGGTTAAAGTAAGGTTAAGGGTTTACCCCGCAGTATAGACCCCCTTCAGTGTTAGCTTCAGTGTTAGGGGCCGCCGCAAAGGTTTGAAGCCTTGGACTCCGCACCCGCCCCGATGCCTAATTTCGAGCCATTACTAGCATTCCCCCTGCTATATCCCGTCGGTAGGTATGAGTTTCTCTCAAAAGTACTGTATATGCTACCTCAAACAAACCTCAAGATGATGTTGGTAATTATTGAAGCTCCTAGGTTAAACTTTAAACTCTAAACCTTTTACCTTTCAGCCTAAACTCTCAACCTTAAACCCCACAGCCTAAAGCCTAAACCCCAAACCCCCAAGGTTAAACCCTAAACCTCAGGCCGGTCCCGACTCTAAACCTTCATCCTAGTGTCATCCCTAACTCCACCGCACCGAACCCATAAACCTTCAACCCACATCCTGAACCCCAAACCCTCAACCCTAACCCTAAACCCCAATCTCCAAACTTTTCTATTCTAAGTCCTAAGCCCGAAACCCCAAGCCCTGAACCATCCAAAGCTGCAAACTGGTAGGTATGTTTCTCGTCGTCCTGTTCGACCGCTAATACAGGTACAGACGAATACGTACCCCCAGTATTCAGTGCATACCAAGAAAGGACTGCAACTTCGACAAACCCAGACCCACCTAAAACCAAAACCGCCAACTCCAAACCCCAAACCCTAAACTTCTAACCCTAAACCCCAGACCCGGTTTGGGGTCTGGGGTCTGCGGGTTAGGGTTTAGGGCTTAGGGTCTAGGGTTCAACTCAGCTATCCATCATATATAGATTATTCAGCCCTCCAACTACCTGCGGCGCAGGGCTCAACTCCAGCGCGCGCCTGCTGCGTGCGGGAGCGTGTTTTGCATTGCGTGCCCAGGATAGCAAGGTTGAGGGGAGCATGGGCGTTTGGTTTAGGGTTTAGGGGTTGAGGGGTTTAGGGTTGAGGGTTTAGGGTTTAGAGTTCAGGATTCTAAACGATTACATAAGGATTCGTATAGGGATCCATTTCCTCCGTCCCTACTAGGCACAAGGGAGCAGGATCTTCGTGGGGTTGACAAGGCCCTTCTCTAGGGCCCTAAGCCCTAAACCCCTAAATCTAAGCCTAAGGCTTAGGATTGAAAGGCAGGAAGACCAAGTCCTCATGGGATCCTAAGGGCCCCCTGTAACCCGCATGGGTAGGCTCCCAAACCTGTTTGTTATGCCTAATACCCACAAAGTGGCGACAAAGTGGGGTCCAAGTTTGGCGTTTTCAGACACAACTGTGGGGCTGCTTAATCAACTAAAGTCTATGGAACGAAGCTTCCATCCAGTTTCAGGTGGCCGGATGTTACGTGGATCCCTAAACCCTTAAACCCTGAACCCTTAACCCTTAAACCCAAACCCCTAAACCCTAAACCCTGGTAAAAATTCGAAGCAAGCTGTGATGGACAGCTCTGCGAGCTTAGTTCAAGCCTGATATCAGGCGCGTAGGGAGGGGTGCGCACCAAGTAGTTGGCGACTCCCCACCTGAAGCAGTTCTTGCTTTCAGGGTTGGGTTTCAGGGCCTAGACTGGGAACCGATTTTCGAAAATGGCAGATGGTTTCTATTTGGGGTTTGACGCATGGCAATTCAGGTGACGCACGCCGCGCAAGACCTACATAATCCTAGTTTGGCAACCTTGGGCCGTAGCCCCTCCACTGCTTAAATAGGGTAGATTTATTGGGCCCCCAATTCCCTTTAGGCCTCCAGGGTGCAACCCTAGCGTTTAGGGTCTAGATCGTTTTAAACCCCAAACTCTACATCCTAAACCCTGAACCGTCAATCCAACACCCTAAACATTGAGACCTCAATCCCCAAAGATCTGAACGCTAAACTCCAATTCCGACATTGGCAGCTCCCACCACATAATCTGAGGTTGGGGCGGCCTACCACTTCTTCATTGTTGCTGGGCCATTCTGGGGGGAGATTTGGTAGTTTCCATCTCCAAACCCAAAACCCTAAACCCTAAATAGAGATCCCAAGATATTCAAACCCCACCTTGCAAACAGGCACCCCGTGTTTTAGGAAACCCTAAGACCCTGAACCCTAAACCCTAAACCCTAAACCCCTAAACCCTAAACCCTAAACCCTAAACCTCTAAACCCTAAATCCTAAACCCCATTTAGCATTTCGGGTGTAGGAGTTGAGAGGGTAGGCTTCAGGCAATTAGGCTTCTCAAGGCAGAAATTTGGGTTCTGGGTTCGGTGAGGCGCGGTTTAAGGTCTAGATTTCAGCATTAGGGTTTAGGGTACAGGTTTAGGCTGTAGCCGTTTAGAATACCCAAATATCGATAGCGGGGTTTTTTAATCAGCCAGTCCACTGGCTTCGTGAATTCAGTCTGGATACCGCATATGCCCCTAACATCTTGATGCTTCCTAGAAAATGTTACTGACGAATGACAAAACTTGCCAGGCTTAAATAAGTCAGACAGCGTGCCCTAAAGTGTGGCGAGCTTATACACAGGCGGAAACAGGCTGAAGTTACAGGCAGATCGTAACTCAAAGTCCCACATAGTTACCATTCCGGATTATGTTTCTGGTTTGTAATATACCACCAAGCCCTAAACCCAATTGTACCTAGAGTCCTACCCAGTCTGAACCTGCCTGACCTCCAGCCCTAAATCCTAACACAACCCTAGCCCTGAAAGCCAGAGGGGTGAATGATCTACATGGATTAATATTGGGGTTATATAGGGGTTTAGGGTTATATTGGGGTAATGTAGGGATATTGGAAAAGAACATGAAAACTAATATCTGGGGTTTAGGATCTAGTAGCTTCCTTTTGCATTTTCCGTTTGCCTTTCCACTTGATTCTCCATTATCCCTAGAGAACCTGAACTCTACTCCCCAAGCACGAGCCTAGAAACCCTAAGCTATATTGCAGTTTCCATTTCATTTTCTGTTTTTTCCTCCATTAACACTAAACCCTAAAC
>CAJNIZ010006701.1:0-11439 GCA_905231905.1 Symbiodinium pilosum | reverse complement strand
GGGTCCAAGGACTCAAATAGCAGGGTATTAGGGCCCAAATACTTTAATATTAATGGTATTTGGGCCCTAAAACCCTATTATTTGGGTCCTTGGACCCTAAACCCTAAACCCTATATACCCCTATAACCCCCTTTAAAGGGACCCTAATATTTGAGTCCTTGGACCCTTAGGGACATGGAGGTAGTGGCTTCCGCGGAGGAGGTGACCCCAAGCAAGCGCAAGAAGGAGAAGCAGCCTGAAGATGTGGCCACTACATAGTGTATGGTGTAGAGTATATATATATATGTATACATATATATATATATATGTTTATAAATATTATGGATATATGTATATACACATCCATGCATATACCTGTGCACGCATTACTTTAAAATCGTCTGTTTTGCAAGGCCTAACGTTGAATGCTCCATGGTCTGTGGAAACCCAGTAGGCACAAAACAACAGTTTTGTGAACCACCTCCATATGCACTGTAGTCTAGACTCCTTCAAGGGGGGTTATATAGGGGACTATACCCCTGCGGATCAAAACCCTCGAATGGAAGCATCAAATCCCCGCAGGCTGGTCATCGTTGGACTTTTTTTAGACTAAGTGGTTTAGGGCTTACCCTAGGGATCCAAATAGCCCAATGTAGGTAATGTTTACAGACTGTGGGGCCCAATGTAGGTATTATTTCTATACTTGGATCCCTAGGGTTAGGGTTTAGGGCAGCATTTTAAATTTCGAGTATGAATTTCTGATGAAGGAATCCGTATAATAGACGTGTTTGCCTTCTGTCCAGCTGTTTTCCCCAGCGAATCATAGGCAGTTGAAAACGCAAGCCGCAAAGATGTTAAAGCGTCCCCGTGGCCAGTGGCCAAGCTGCATCCAGATTAGTACCCGAAACATGTCCTCATGTGGATGTTTGGACCTGCTGGATACGTTATCCTCAGGTCCAAGAACCCAACATTAGGGTTCCCGGTCCCGAAATCCACAATCTGACTGGTATCTGTGACCTAAAACCAAATATTTGGGTACCAGGACCCTTAGGGTTAGCTAAACTCTTAGCCGTAAGTTAAAGCCCAGCTTAGGCAGCTACACAATCACTTCGGTCGGTTATGGTGATGTGGGCCCTCAGAACATCCTCGAACGCGGCCCGACTGCAGTAAAGCAGGTGTCCTTAAGGGTCCGTAGGCGTTATAGGAAGATTATGGGGTTCATGTTCCGTTCAATTTGTGTAAAATTCTAGGTGAGCAGCTTAAAGTCTGGACTTTGATGCTCTCGCAGCCGTATGTTGTGGCCTGTGTGGGCTTTAGTCTAAGCCCTGGAAACCTTAAGCGCGCTAGTTGGTGGAGGGTTTAGGGTTTAGGGCTTTTAAGATATCATCTTGAACAAGTTCAAGACAGGTCATGTTTGACGTTCTTCTCTAAAACGCATCAGATCTTTTCAAGTGGCAGTGGCAGTACAAAGCTTGTAATGCATTCTCATTTTGATGATAGCTTACTTTTTGACCCCTGAAGTCCAGGCATCCTACTTGCTCTGGCGATTTGGATCCTAAGGTTTTCTTGCTTCTGCCCTAAACCCTGTAAACCCTGAGCCACCTGCCACTAAACCCTTAAACCCCAAACCCTAAAACCCTAAGCCCTAAACCCTCGGGAAGAAGGGGCCGTGGCAGCAGTGTTGGTGTCATCCCACCAATTCAAGCAAGCCTTTCAACCCGAAGGTGGTCCCAAGTATCTGATAGTATTTAGGGGTTTCCCCAAAATTAGGGTTTAGGGGTTAGGGTTTAAGGATTTCCCAAAATTGGTGGTGTGTGTTGAACTCCTTAAAGGGTGTTAAAAAGGGAATTATCTGGGGACCATTAGATGCCAGAATAACAAGAAATATCATTCCCTCTAATCCTTGCAAAGTTATGTTGTAACATCACCCAAACACCCTAGTCTAGTTTAAAAGGCCCTGAACCCTAACCTTACGCTCTCAACCCTCTATATCGCACAGCTGTAAACTCTTACCCCCTAAACCTCGAAATCATAAACCCATACCCCTAAGCCCTAAGATCATGAACCCTTAGCCAGCCTAAGCCATCATAATCAGGCATGGTTTGCTCAAGGAATCCAGGACCACAATGTTGGCAATCATCCCCCTTCACCCTACGTAGCCCCAGTCTCCATTTCATGTTCCATTCTCTGTGCCGTTTGATTCTCCATTGTTGGGGTAGAATCCATATATAATCCCTATATACACCCCGTATGATCCCATTTACCCAAACCCCAAACCCCAAACCCTAAACCCCATACCCTAACCCCCCTTGAGAGCCCAAAAGGCATGGTCTGCGCTGGTATGGTACTCGTGGCGGGCCTTGCTTGGGCCTACATCATCGGTGAGGCACAATGGGCGGTGTGTGTGTGTGTGTGTGTGTGTTTTCTCGAATTTTTGGGCGTATTAAACCCTAAGCCTAAACCCTCAACCCTAAACCCTGAAGATGTATTAGGGTTTAGGGTTCTGGGATTTGGGGCTTAGGCTCGTGACCTCACTAACAGGGTCCAACGGCCTTGGGGTAGTTGCTCGCGTGTTTTAAGGGTTTAGCGTTTATAGAGCTTAAGATGTGGGACCTAATGTCGGATTGGCTCTTGATAACAAAGACTAGATACCCTACTTGTCAGAGGTATGACGCAATTAGGATCATGCCGGATGAGTTAGTATCAATCGTACGATTCGAGGTTTCAGGTTTAAGTTTTACGGCTGCAAGGCTACATTACACACGGAAATCTGTCTATTACAACCTCGAGACGCCCCTACGGTTTCAAAAGGTTTCCCTTGGTTACGAACGCTCCGCATGAATGATGCGAGTGGGTGGCTAGATAATAGGTGAAGAACAATTCTTCTAACCCTAAACCCTAAACCCTAATTCATGGGGACTGTTATAGGGGTGCATAGCCTCTATTCCCTACTATCTACCATCTTCCGAAGTAACTCAGCACAGCTGGTCTCGTGGAAGCAACTACTTAGAGCGTCAGGGTATCTTCCCATAGATTCCTCTCTAAGTCTTCATAGAAACCCGATAAATAAGCCCTTATACAATCCCATAGAAACCTGTCCCTATATGATATATAATGCCGTATACATGCCCATAGGGCCCTCGCTGAACCCTTGTATAATACCCCTAGGCACCTCAGGCCGCATTGCCCGCTACATCTGGAAGTCTGACAGTCTGAAGTACCCTAAACCCCAAACCTACATGATTGCACCTACCTTGAGGAGATAGCAGGGGCCGAAATGCTTGCCCTCCCCTCAAGGGGATAGGAGAGGTACTTGTTACGAATATACAACACTGGAAAATCAAATTTTGAAAGCAAATACTACAGGGTTGACTATTGTGGTCCCGTTACCTGACACGGATATTATTACGGTCCCTGTAAGAGGATTGCAGTATATATATATATGTATATGTCTATATATACATATATGTATAAACAGTTTAGGCTTTTAGGAATAAAGGGCAATCGAATGGAACAGAAAATGGAACATGACGTGAAAACTAAGGTTGTGGAGGCGTTTAGAGGGATAGTTACCAAAATCGTGATCCCAGAGTCTGTGTGTAATTATGGTATAGGATATCTCGTTTTGACCTCAAGATGATGTTCTTGGTAGTTCTACAGGATCTGTAATCCCTGATAAGCCTTAGATCACCCCAGTTTCCATCTTAACCTAAGGTAGAAGCCTGGATTCCGCGCATGAACTTCAGTATCTGTAGTATTATATCTCCCTAGTCACCAAGTCCTAGTCTCATAAAAATGGCCTCCTACATTACATTGGGGCGAATTGCAGAGTAAGCCTGGCAAGAAGCAACATCTCTGACGAGAGGCTGTGTAGAATATGCTCTGCTGGGACGATCTTGTATGGTGAGATATGCTATAGTAGTTTCCATTTGATTTCCCATTATCCCTATATGACCCCTATATGACCCCAATATGCTAAAGTAGTTTTTTGCTCACCCTCTAGCATTCTGCATGTTGCAAAGTTGGAGCCTCAACCCCAAACACCAAGCTCTAAACCCCAGGCCCTCGAACCTATACCTTCAACCCTATAGCGCGGTATAGGCCTTCAACTCCCGAAACTCTAAACAGAAGCCTCATGTAAGTGCACAAGTTTGGTTTAAGAAGACGGACACAAAAGCACAACCACACGCACAATGGTCTGGTTGGGACTATGGTGGCAGACCCTGAACCCTCCACCCTGAATCCTAAACCTTAAACCCTATACTCTAAACCCTATATAACCCCCATTATCGTCGTTTCCATTTTGCTTCACATCATCCGTATATTTACCTCAGAGCCTTAAGCCAGGTTGGCATTAAGCGCTGAATCCTAAATCCTGAATCCTAATGGTCAGGTTGGGACTATTGTGGCAGACATGACGTCAGAAGGTCAAGAGTTCAGGCCTGCAATCACACGGCTGAGGGTTGACGGTTTTGGGGGGTTGAGAGTGTAGGGTTGAGGGGGGAAGGGGTTCACTTGACAGGATGACCCTTCAATAATCCATGTGGGGCTTTCCCAAAGTTGAGAAGGTCCCCATAAGAAAGATTATAGTGCAGTATTTGGAGTTTATATTGGGGTCCCCATATTAAGGGAAAGTACCATGCAGAGCTCCATTGGGCAGTCCCGAACACACAGTTCAAACGCTTCGGGATCTTTCCGGGTGTAGGTAAGGGTGCTGTTGGAGTCGCTCGAAGCTGCACTAAACATTAAACTGAACCCCTAAACCGACCAGAACCCATAGAGCCTAGACCCGCAAGCCTTAGACCCCAAACCATCTACCCGAACCCTGAAGGGAAGACCCACTATCATCTCGAAAGGGGCCTTGGGGATGTGTGGGGATTGTAGGGAGCCTTTTGTCAACATCTTTTTTGGGGGGTCGAGGCGGCTAAAGGGTTAGGGGCAAGTTTACCAATAGCCCCATGTACCTAGGGTATACATAAGGATAATGATAGTAAGAGGCTCTAAAGCCACAAACTGTAACCCCTGCATAATCCTCCAGGGGAACCACGAGATGATTTCTTTTGAACCCTTATATATTGCACTCGCATATCGGGGTTTCCCAAAATTAGGGGTACCCTTTCGTGGATCCCCATAATAAGGACTATAATATTTGAGGGTCTATATTGGGTTCCCCCCTATTTTGGGAACTATATACAGGTATGCATCCAGGCTCCCAATGCATCCCATTTCGCGAAACTCCCATGTGGGCCTAGTGGTCGGATTTAAGGATTTGCCATGTCTTCCCCCATTCATACCACCAGATTTCGCGTGCAGTAGTAGCCCCATTGGGAGTTTTGGGGGGTAGGAGCTCGGGGGGGAGGTTTTGTGTGTTATGGGTGATCACACAGGGGTCCTGATTATAGACGGGGAGTAGATCAGGTTGTATTATGTGGTGAAGATACCACCAACCAGATTTAGATAAGGGAGTTCTGAATAAGCTTTGAACTTGCTGCCGCTGGCTTCGGATGAAGGTACACATGGAAAGAGGGTTTGGGTTACCCAGCCCCGGTAGTAAGAGCTATGGGAGAGTTCTATGGCAGTCATGAGGTTGACGGAAGAAATCCTGCATGGCTATACATAACTAAACTCTAGGCAGTAAAGTACTACACTATATATGGAGTCTTTCAATATTTTGTACACCAACAGTAGGGTCCTTTCTTAGAAGCAACCAAAAATTCCTTTTCTTAGAGAGCTGATTAGGAACTCGCCTGCTAGAAGCAAAGCCGAGACCCTGAGTTTACAACGTACTTATTTACATGGGAGGTGAAAGGCCTGAACAATGAGCCCCATAAACCCGAGAAGCCCTAAACCCTGCCTGTACCCCAATCACCTAACAGTTGTGTAGTACCCATTCCCTATTTAACAGGCATAACCCCATACTAAACCCCGAACCCTGAACCTGGGTAATTGGTGCTACAGGTCGACCCTCTAAGCTCTAAAACCCTTAAACCTTAATCGTGACAGACCTTCGTCTTGCAGGCGTACAATGCATCACCTGAACATGATGATGCGGGAGAACCATTGTAGGGTGAATGGCTTTGGGGTGATTAGAGAGAGTATTACTTCTCAGTATAAGGAAACGCAATGAGGCCTGTTCGGCAACAATTGTTTCTTGTACGCGGGACCTACAACGACTACTGTGTGGATACAACGGACCCAAACAGGGTTCCAGCTGAGTATCTTTCACATCTGGGTTCTGGCTCTCACCACACGGTTAAGGGTTTGGGGTGTAGGAGTAAGATTACATGTTCCTTGCTCTACTTGCCTTAACTGCCGAAGAACGCGCTCATATCAGTATTGGGGGAGTTAGCTCTACAATCCCTACAGGTTACAGGCACTCTATACAAACCGCAGCGCTTTATAGATTAATGGTAAGGCTATATATTAATGGTAAGGTTATGCATGAATGGTAAGGTTATAGGACATAGGATACTATGCGGGATGTAGGATGATTTTCGGTTGGGAGGTGCATTTTGTGGTAGCTTCTTGCCCATGTTTTGGAGCCTTGGAGCCCTAATCTAAGTTTATAAGCACGCGGTTAAGGGCGTAGGGTTTTAGGGCTTAGTATAGGGAGTTCTATTTAGTCATAGATATTTTGGGCCTTTTGCAGTTCCAGGAAAAGGAAAGCAGCGCGTCAAGTCTGTTTAGAAGTTACAGATGCGCTGGTGTAGCATTGTCACTCAGGATTCATCATGGGTCTCCCAACCAGGCCCCTATACTACGCCATAAGTTTCACACTAAACCAACCAACCGAAGACTAATTATCACGAAGTAAGGTTTGGGGGGGAGGTTGTGTTGTAGAGGGCAGTTCAGCAACCCTTGTAATGTAAGCCCCAAACCCTAAAACCCTAAACCCTTAAAACCCTAAACCCTAAAACCCTAAACCCTTAAAACCCTAAACCCTAAAACCCTAAAACCCTAAAAGCTTAAACTGTCTAAGACTATGGCTCATCTAAACCCCTTCATAAATTCGGTTGCCATGTCATCTTGCGTTGTTTTGGTCCAGTTGTGTCTCCACTATTGAGGCATTCCATTAAAAAGATACGTATATACATACATGCATATATGTTAGATGGACCCCCTACCCTGTAATAGTTATAAGGTATAATACTGGTTGAATTAGGGTTCTCCCATATTCCAAGTATACCACTATTACAGGGTGGGGGGAGGGTCCTCCTAAGATATATGTATATGTACATTTACATGTGCGCCTTATACCCACAACGGGAAACCCCTGAAGACGGAAGAAGAGAGGACCAGCGCTTGCCGTTCGACCTCCAATGTCGGGTGCGGCGCTTCTTCCTACACAACCGGACACAGTCGCTGCTGTCGGGCGGCATGTAGTGTTGAGGGATCAGGCTCCTGCTAATTCTAAATATGCCCAGTATACTATAGCATACCGCAGTGGGAATATTCAATGTTAGGGGCATTGGGCAGGGTTCAATAAGGGGGAGGGGCTTAAATGTAGGTTAGGGTCTTGATTCAAGGTTTAGGGTTGAGGGTTTAAGGTTATTGGGTTCAGGCATCTGGGTTCGGGATCATGGTCGAGAGTCTAGGGCTTATGTCAATGCTCTCCTCTTGTTATCCTCATATTAGTACATATGTATGTACGTGTTGATTACAATCTGCCCCCAACAATGCACAGTAGGCCCCTACAGCAGGACATGCAGGGCTTGAGGGTTGATTGATTTGCGTAGGGATTGGGTTAATATAGGGTTTATGCCAGCAGTAGCTCCTTCAACATGCTTATTTTATTCCAAGCCCCCTGCACTAGGGAATTTAGGCCCCATAAGGGTTTAAGGATTTGGACTAGGAATGTTCATTCTAGTCTTGGTCAAGATATCTAGGTCGTCTGGGAAATATTGCCGAGGGTTGCCACTTGGGAGAACCAACACATCCTCAGCCCGAAGCCTTAAATCCTAAACCCTATGCTTGGGGTTTAGGGTTGGGAGTTTGTGGTGTGCATCAGTGGACGCGCGCATGCGTGCGCTTTTTTTAGGTATAGGGGCGCGCACTCTATCGCACGCGTGCGAGGCTTAATAGTCCCAACCACCCAAACTATTCTCGTATAGGGTTTAGGGTTCCTACCCCCAAACGCCGCTAGCAAGGGGGGCTTTCTTACAAGTTTTTTTGCAAGGGTTCGGAGGGAAAGTTCCGAGTCTTCTTCTGCTTCATCACGCAGCCGAAGCCCGTCAGGTTGTTGAGCGTCAGCTTGTCGGTCTGCGCATTCGGTTCAGAGCAGCCTGCCAGTGAAACACCATTTCGTAGCTCGGTGTTAAAACAACAGGCGAGCTTAGCTTCCTGCCTGAGGATTGGCCTTGCATGGGGGCGTGGGTAGCGTGCTTCCGTGCGCAGCCGGGATTATCATTAGGAACCTGAACACGTTGTCTTGGCCTGCAGGGAGGCGTCGTGCTACTGCACGCACCTGCGCTCGCGGGTTGCAGGCCATGAGCTCCATGGGGAGCGCACCCAGCACGTGAGAGGCTGTATGAACACGTTGGGGCTGGAGGAAGGCTTGAAGACATTCAGGTGTTGGGAGGCAGGCTTGGTCTGAAGACTGCGCCAAACCTTCCCGGGAGGCAGAATCTGGCAGCCCCAGGTCCTGGACCGCCAGGGGGGGGCCCAGGGGCCTCCTGCAAGCCCTTGACCGCGGTTAACTGCCCTTGATGAAATTCAGGGCAGGGGGGCAGGTTCAACAACCTCACCTGACCTCACCCAAGTGGATTTGTGTACCCAAAGAATCCATGTACAGCTATAATTATAGTAGAAAGAATAGTTGGGATATATTTGAGCCTCAAAGTAGGTATGTGGGAATCCTTTTGGGCCCGAAATATATATTGTATTCCTACGTTCAAGGCTAGGTGGCCATGCCCTTTCCTTCAATTTTCAAAACATGTTGTCAAATCCCCTAAACCCTAAACCGCTCGGGGTGTTGGCACACAAGTTCGGGCATGCAAAGCAGGGCTTTTGCATTGCCCTAGGGATCCATGTACACAAAATTGGGTTATGTAGGGATTATGGAAAAGAAAATGGAAACTACTGTAGGGATTATAGGGTTATATAAATAATACCTACATTGGGCCCTAAAGTCTGTAAATATTACCTACATTGGGCTATTTGGATCCCTAGGGTTGTGCTTTCGAATGCGTTTTTTTTTTTTTTCGTCAGGAACTTGTTTTTTTCAACATACGTGTGACAATTTCTTCCAGGTTGATAAAGAACTAGAGGCCCTAACGGGGCTCCTGCCTTTTGAAAGGCACTTATAGAAGGTTGCAAAAAACTACACTTGTTTTTTGCGACCCTTGTATAACGCAGCCCCCATTACTCAGCATATCCCAAACGGGAATCAGATCTCGACAATATATTTACAAACAAATTCAACGGAAAGTCAACTAAAGAGGTTGCAGCTGCCACAACAACAGTTCCAATCTTCAAGTCCTGTACCCTACACCCCTGCACCCCCAAAAGATAAAAACCCAAACGCCTAGTCCGCAGCTCCAAGCCCTAAACCCCAAACCCTAAACCTAAAGTAGTAACCCTGAACCGCAAATCCTAAACCCTAAGCCCTGAAACTTAAGCGTGTAGCTTAAGAAACTGAACCCCGACTTCCTAAGCCCCAAGCCCTAAATTATCCCAAATTCTTCAAGCCGTGCGATTTTGTGTTGGGGACTCATGTAGAAGCCATGGGTTTAGGGTCTAGTGTTTGAACAGCAATAGTGGTCCCGGATTCCTTCTATACTAGTAATACGTAGTTTACGTACCTCAAATATTGGTAGCTCCTTAAGCCCCAGCATTACATAAACCGTGTAACCCTTGGAAGGACCCTGCTTCCATGTCATTTTGATTTCCGTTTCCAGAATTTTTTAGGCCTCCACATACCCTAAATTTCCCTAAGCCCTAAACCCTAAACTCCAAACCTTGTGGCCCTAAAGCCCGAGCGTTAAGCCCTAAACCCCTAAAACCCTAAACAGCTGGATTTTCCAGGTTCATGGCAAGGCAAACTTTATTGACTCGCATGAGCCCGCAGCTGCAAGCAGAAGTGGCTGGGCAGCAGTTGGGATGGGGGTTTGGGGGTTTAGGCTTTAGAGTTCAGGGGTTTTTGGCTTAAGGGTTTGGGCTTTAAGGGCTGGAGGATGTGGGGTTTGAGGGCTTAGGGGTTTAGATTTTAAGTGGTTTAGAGTTTAGAGTTCAGGGGTTTTGGGCGTAAGTTTTTGGATTTTAGGGGCTTGTCGGTTGGGGGTTTGAGGATTTTAGGGCTTAGATTTTAAGAGCTTTAGGGTTTAGGGGGACGGGGTTTGGCAGTATGAGCCCGCAAAGTTAAGAATCAACCAGGAAAGAACGTGGAAAATGAACGGGAGTTTGGGGATTCCATAGTAGTTCATGGTGGCTAGTGGTTTTGCATTTTGGGCGTAGGGTTGAGGAAAAAAAAAGTGAGGTTTAATGTGGGCTTGAAGTTGATGATGAAGGAGCTAGAGTTCAAGGTCTAGGGCTTCGGAGTACAGTTGCGTCAAGGACTGGGGGCTCTGAGGGCTCAGCGCTGATGTGGTTTGAGGTTAACTGGCTTTATACGTTAGAAGGCTTACAGTCACGGGTTTCAGACTTGTACCCCTAGGGTTGTACCTCTGGGTGTTGGGATCCTTTTAAGGGACCCTAGGGGGCTACATAAGGGCTATATTAAGGCCATATTGGGTAAACCTGATGGGGGTACGACCTTAGGGGTACAACCCTGGAACCCTTGATACAGTGAATCCTAAACCAGAATATTGGAGTTATGTCGGAGGTTCCGGGTGGATATTTTCCCTATGTAGCATGCTCATATTAGAACCCCCCGCTCCCCATATGAGGTATTCACATAAGGGACTGGGTGTAATGGGGGGTGGGCTGGATATTTAATATTAATTAGCATGAAGTGATCAAGTACCATCTCAACGCAAAGCCCACAAAGCAGTGAGTAATTGAGATTACAGGTAGAACCCTAAATTCTAAGCCCTCAAAAGCAGCGAAAAAGAATTGTTCAAGTTGTGGGGGGCCGGTGGGGATCCTTGGGTGACGGAGATTGTTAGATGATTCTGGGCCTCCGCAATAGGTACTACCCTAGGGATATGGGGGTTATAAGTAGGGTTGTGGAGCTAGGCTTTGGGGTTTAGAGTTTAGGGTTTAAGGTTATGAGATGTTTCTGTGGTCTCATAAGAGCTTCTACTCAGGGGGATGCGAGGACTGTAAGATGATTCTGGCGTACTGAAATCGATTTTGCAGTGAGACTGTTGAGAAACTCCCGTACAGTCTGCCTGCATCATTAACGGCAAGTTACAGTCCTGCCAGTTTTACCTCGCACATACCATGAGCTGAAGGGTTTGTTTCGTATATAAGCCCGAATGCTTTGGTACTAGAACCTTTACCCTAACCCTAGGGATCCATGTA
>CAJNIZ010006700.1:0-17273 GCA_905231905.1 Symbiodinium pilosum | reverse complement strand
AAAAAAAAAAAAAAAAAAATTATACATTGGCTCTAAATTACTTCAAAGTGCACGGGGCCAAAACTCTTGCACATAGATCCAGATCTTTGTGTAGTACGTGGAGCGGATAGCAGAGTGAAGCCTATNNGGCAGCAACGTGTGTAAGATTTCTTCAATACACAAACGGAATTCCAGATGGATCACAAACAACACGTCTTACTCTGATCTAAAACCCTTTTAAAGTCTTAGTCATAGAAAAGCCCACACAAGACGTCCAGTCTTCAGCCTGGTTTAAGGCCCGTACAAGGCCTTAAACCCAGTCTAAAACCCTGATAAGGTCTTGAACAAAGGTTAAGATCTTAAGATCTTTAGTTCGGCCTTAAATCTAACATGTTTCAGGCTTATAAGGTTCTCACAGCTAAAGCTTCAAACGTGGTTTGAAACCTTCAAAAAGCTCTTAGCAACCCTTTTCGACCCTAAAAACTTTGAAAACGTCTTCGCCATAAACCAATCTGAAGTCCACACAAAGCTTTAGTCTTAAACCTGGTTTAAGGCCGTAGACGCCTTAAAACCTTAAAAAGCTTTAAACAAGCTGTAAGATCTTGTTGTTAAAGTGTTTTAATTTGCCTTCAACCTGGCTTGAAGCCTTTCAATTCAAAAAAACTGGTCAGTTCGGTTCTTTTAACATTTGAACTTCTACCTGTTTTGTAGTTTACAAGCTTGATGGTGGCTGTAGAGATGGCAAGAAGCTCAAAAACGGCTCTCAATGGATGGAAGACAAAATTAGTTTGAACCACTGTTATTTATTCTCAGGTACTGGTCAAAGCTGGCAAAGTATGATAACAGCTGCAACCGGTCCAGGTTTGTTTTGACTTTGAGTTTTGTCAAAAGCAAGATTTAGAGCTGGCGAAAACTCCAAGAAAGCAGTTGTACTTAATGTTTTTAGTGTTGCCAAGTTTGGTTTGAACATTGCATTGGCAACTGAAATTTAAATGTAGCCCACTTCTTAATACCTTGAACAGAACAGTCACAGCTTTCTGGTTGCTGGCTGGCCAAGCAACGTGATGTGAGTGTTAGCATAAAACCAGAATTAGTTCGTGACATGTTCCAATACTGGAGTTTAAGAATGCTAAGACTTCGGCAGCTAGAGCCATCGTTGCACTGTTTGACACCCACTCATCTGCTACCATTAAGCAGCTCGCCAAATGTGTCGTGTAACGAGCTTGCAAGTTGCGGCTAAAAGTGCGAAAAAGTGGATTGACCCAGTTGTACGAACTGTAAGCTCATAGTTCAACCTTCACCTTGTCCCAACCCTTGAGGCCTGGCAGCATGTCAGGGAAAGAACGACTCTGAAGGGGAGCCGGAATTTTGAACCCTTTACGCGCCCACTTGAGAAGCTTGCGTTCGCGAGCTAGGCTGGCAGTGCCACAAGGAGGGGAGATGAAAAGGAGAACTAGGCGATCCCTCTCCATTCTGATTATTTCAAGCAACTCAGACACTGCATCATGATCAGCCAAATCAATGCGCAAAATGTGCTTTGCTGGAGCTCTCCTGGGGTTATTGTCAACAGCCATGATACGGAAACCCTTGCGAGCTGCAGTTGATGACAAGATCGCAGTGCCCACGCACAATTCGATGACCAACAAGTCTTCGGGCCTTAAGTTTTGAAAGGAGCCTTCGAACGCATATCAGCAGGCTTCAAGGACACCCCTCGGCATGTGTGCAGCAAGTGTGACCCTTCTTCCGTGCCACGGCAAAACAGCATGTTTCTTATGCGGTCAAAGACATGGTGGCTCACGCCTGGCTTGGTGCTTATTGGAGTATGGGCAAACTTGCCATTTCAAAAGCACGTGTCCTTTCCTCAGTCTTGTAAGTATCTGTGCGCTTTGGTGCACCACATTGCACCGCGACATGTCTTTGGTGCCATTGATGTCCTGGATGATGTCCTCTCTGACGTCCATCAGGACTTGACCAATCAGAAAGGTTCCTGCAGCTTAGTTGTTCCTCTGACTCACTTTGCTCAGGGTCAGCTCTGGGTAGAAGACGAGACCGGAAATCACATCCACACCTCTGGCAGGTGTGGGCGCTTGCGCAACTTTCCCTGAACTCGTCTCAGACCTGAGTCCCGGGAAAGAAGATCCACCAGCCTGAGTGCAGACACAGCAGAAAAGTCACGTTTTGCAAGTAGCTGCCGTGCAAAGTCCTCAGGATTGAGCTCCTGAGCAGATGAGGGTAAAGGAGAAGGCTTGTGGTTTTCTAGAAGCTTTGGGGAGCAAGTCTCGACAGCGCCTCCTTGAGAGGGGAGCATGTAAGATCCAAAGGAGAACCAAGATGGCAGGGCGATCCCCCTGGCACTGCGGAGTTCGCACGATGCGGGGACACGCCAATTTGTTTAACCTCTTGTTGAGGTGGTGAAGGCAAGGATTGCTGAGACCCCACTTGGGCCCTGCAACTGGAAGGTGCTCCAGGCATCTGGTGAACGTTGGGAGCAACCTCATGTGGCAACCCACGTGGCAAGAGGAGCTGGCCACCACCTGTTGTGATGAACCAACCTCCAGAGAGGCGTCTGAAACACCCTGAGCATTAGCACGGAGCACAGCCACATGTTGTGACTCCTTTGGCACGCCAACAGCATCTAGAGATGCAACGCGCTTGCGCTGAGTGAAACTGGATTGGGGAACAGCAACCCCAACCTTGCTAATATCACGTGCGTCAGTAGATGACCCTAGTCACTCTTTCAAGGCTCGGCAACTGACAACTGAGTGTCCCGGCTTATGGCAATTTGCACACAAGTGCAATCCCTTGACGCAACGCGTAAACCCAGATTTGGGGGTCTTTCTCCACCTTATTCTCGCATCCATCCTCGAGATTGAACCCCCAGCACAAGTTCCCATGCTTTGATCTAGTGTCAAAGGATGCAAGACTGGCTGGCTTGTTCTTAGGACCACCGCGAGCTTTTGCCTTAGCTTTCGCCTTCCCCGATGGGGCCTGAGTTTGGCTGCCCCTCTTCAGATTTGGTGCACGACTCTCGCCCCCCCCGCCAGACGATGCAACAGCTGCACTGGTCCCCTTCGGCAGTGGCAAAAGGAACTGGCCAATCCTAACATCGTACATGAGCCTTCCCATGAGGGCATCAAGCGGGGGATCACCTGAGGAACCTGGCTTGAAGCTGCTGAGATTTTCCTGTGACATTAGAAGAAAAAGCTCTTTATCAGCACGAATGCACTGTGTAAGGCTGATCGGATTGTACCCCGGCGGGGGAGCCGTAGACAACGAGTCCAACAACCTCTGAACCCATTTCTGGTGGGTGCCATAAGAGATCATGTTACACTATCATAGACTCCTTGCTGCACCCTGCAACTGTCAGTTTTTGTTTTGGAGAGCCCGCACTCTACAACACTCCAGCCACCTTCTCGAAAGGGCGCTTGGAGCCATAAGGAGTGGCAGGTTTCGACCTGACGGACCTAAAGCGGGAGATTTGTGAGCATTCCAAAGGTTACCCCCATTTTCGATGTCAAGGATGAGTCATGTGAGGAGAAGCTTGTTCCGCCGCCTTGCAAAGGGGCCAACAGTCGTGTTGAAGGCCCGGCTAAGGTTGATGCAATGTCACCCGTAACGAGCGACTCCTCTAGTGAGTCTTCTAGCACAGGCAGTCCTAGCAGCAAGCGCGGTCCCATTTCATTTGCCATAGTGATCCTCCTAAATCCCCCTGCTGGTATGCTCTATTGGCAACACAAGAAATCTAGGGTCCTCCACTTGACATACGAACACTACAACAAAGTGTTCATTTGCGGCAGAAGCATCGGGCCACACCATTGCAAACTTGGTGGCCAACCTTCAGCTGCGAACTCCAGGTGCAAAGATTGCTGATGAAGAGACTTAGGCTCCGGTGAAACAGCGAGTGCGTGGCAATTGTGCTGACTTGTGCTGCTACTTTCAGTGTCTTCGTCATCTGGTAGTCTTGTGATTGCGATACCGCATCAACAATTAAGAGTTTGCAATTGAGCTGCGCAGTTGGGGCTGTCGGCTATGGTCGTCACCTGTCACAATGATACCATGCTATACGTGCGTGTCATGATCCGCGTCACGAGCTGTGCTGTTTGTATTTGTGGTCAAGTTAGCTTGGCGTGTGCGGCATGTCACTGGATGATCATTGTCAGAGAGAGAGACACACCTTTCCAACAATTCTCCCTTGAGACACGGCTTGAGCTTGCGCAGAGGGCGTTGAAATCATGTCCACTATTATCGAGAGCAAAGCTGCTTTCGAGAAAAAGGTGTCTTGAATTGAAGAGCGATGGTTCACTCCTCGCGTCGCGGGAATGGCAGGACAGGGCTTGAAGAGTTATCGGTCCCTTGCGTTCGCCTTGGGAACCCCTCAGACACCCCCCACTGAGGCTGCCTATGAGGGTCTTGCCACAAAGGTCTATGGGACTTCCACTCCCAGCCTTGGGGACTTAGCGAGCATTCGCCAATTGCACTTTGAAGCAACCACTCTTGTAGTTCAAACCTATAAGGAGTTGGTAAGCCAGGAGTCTGCTGACTCCGCCATGCGTAAGCTGCCGTTGCCTGAGAAACGTGCCAGGAGGGAAAGCCAGGTTAAAAGGTTGGCCGGCATTTCCATTGAAGGAGAGCTGGACCCATCCTTTCAGCTCATTGACAGTTGCAACCACCAAATGGAGACTTCGACCATTTTCTGGCTGGCACCTTCGAAGTGTGCTAAGCGTGAGACGGAGGTCATCGCCGGATTTCGTGATAAGCCAACCACTCTCCAAGTCGAGTTGAATGCGATCAAGCTAGGCCACAGTCCTCAGCCTCTTGAGTGCGACACCTCTGACAGTCTCAAATGCCAGTGGGCCTGGATGCGCAGAGGTCTGGCGTATGATCGCTCAGGAATGCGCTTTTCAGCAGTTACCGCATGAGCCCGTTTTCTAGGCGGAGCAATGAACGCCCCTTGGCGAATCATCGAATAAAGACAAATCCTGATCCTTGGCATCAACCTTAAGTGAAGAAGGGGACATAGCTGGATTGTCGCTGCACTGGAAGTTACAGAAATCCACACTCATTCCAGACTGACCGACTTGGCTGCAGTGTTGACTTTCCAGGGGATATCTGCCCACACAGGGTTGGTGAAAAGGCTCACAGATCCGACAGCAGATTATACGTGAGACGACCTCGATCTGATGAGGTGTCATAACTGGTTGCGCTATCGTAAGGCCAAATGGGTCGTCTGCCTCTCTAGCTGGAGGAGCAGCCTGGTGTGCAATGCGGCGTTCACGGAGAGTGTCAACGGGGCTGACTCTTCTGCTTTTTTTTTGCAGCTCTTTTTCGGGAATTTTGTCTTCGTTGGGTTCCTGAGTTCCTGAAGCCTTAATGTGCGTTGAAGCTCTTTTTGAAGCTTTTTTTTAAGCCCTTTCTGCAAAACAGGAAATTCTATTTTCGTATTAATATTATTACTATTACTATTATTATTATTGCAATTATTGTTATTATTATTACTATTACTATTATTATTATTAGTATTAATATTAGTATTAGTATTTTAATATTAGTATTAAAATTAATATTACTATTACTATTACTATTAATTACTATTACTATTATTATTTATTATTATTATTATTATCACTATTTTTATATTAACATTTGCAAAGCTGGGAGTTTACTGGTTTATTCAAACCCTTAAAACCCTCGAAAGTGTGCCGCTGCAACGCGAGTGCGGTCTTGAGCCAAAAGTCAGTAAAACAAATTACACATTCACACATACTAACAGAACACAAGCAAGACAGCAAGCTACCCCAAGGCTACAACTACTTTGAAGATGGTTTCTGATGGCTTTGCGCGTTTGGTCCACGGGACGGAGCGCCATCTACCACCAAATGTTGTTTTCTGGCCGCGAAGCTCCTTTTTTAGCGCTTTACTACGCTCCACACCTTGGAGTGTTCTGCTTCCAGATCCGCCAGCAGCTGGTCGTGCCCGTTGAATGGTCTCTTTGCTCCACACTGATGAAAACAGTGGGTGTCTGGTGCTACGCTTGGTACGGAATCCATAGTTAGCCTTATACAGGGAATTGAGCACGTGTCTAAGTTCTTACCAGATGGTAACTTCCAAGACATGCTTCTATCTTACGCGCGAGTTATTTGCCTTCCGTTTGTTTTTGGCAAGAAAGATGCGGAGCTCGTGGAAACACTACTGTTGCAGGTTCAAAGTTTTCCAAAAATTTAGGGTCAGAGAGATCCTTAATGTGGAATTAAGAGTTCGGGTTCTGTATTGGGTGCCCTTATTTTGGGAAACTACCATGTCTATCTTGTTTAAGAGTGCGGTTTTTGAAAGATGTGAATGAGAGGCTTAGACATCAAGGAACCTCTACAAATACTGGGTTCATTCATCACTTTCAGTTTACTAGTTTAGTTGTAACGGAAAAAGCCTCTGAACGTCAAATGTGTAAAGAAATGGAAAAGAAAATGCTACATCGTCTGTGCAGTGTCGCTTCCTTGTTTGTTAAGCTGTAGGTCTGTTATAATGTTATGTTTTCAGTGCAGTGGTTTCGTGCACAAGTCCTCAGAGGGAGCGCATTGTCTAATACAAAGCTGTCTGTTGGAGTCATGGAAATGGTGAATAAGAAAATTGCGCAAGCTAACTGAAGAAGAAGTATGGACAACTCTTCCTCTAGTTCTCTTCCGCCCGAAAAAGCTTCTCTAACCACAGCCAAACAGCTTAAAAAGCAATCCTTTGGCAACTCACATAAGAAGACAAAAGAAGAAAAAGACAACAGTGCTACAGACCACACCGCCTCTTAACCATGCGGATAAGAAAAAGAATAGGTGCACTTAATGTTCAGGGATTCACAGAAACACTGAAGCTAAAGTTCTGTATCTTGTTCATGCAAGAATATAAAGACGACATTCTTCTTCTAAGTGAAACTAAGAGCAGGCAGCACTACTCTTGTCAGTCTTGGTCATTCTGTCAGGCAACAATTAGAGAAGTGGATGCCATCATTTTAGCTGATGTAGTGCAGGTCAACCGAGAATTATCCACTTAACGTTTAGGAAGAAGGAAGGCGATCTTCACTTCATCGGAGGTCATGGTCCACATGCTGGCCTGTCACTCGAAGAGTTCAGGAAACTCTTTTTGGAAGAAGTAGAATGGACATGTACGGGCAATTCTGTTTAATGTCGTTTTCCGAATGAACTGCCTGTTTCCCATCCAATAAAATTGCTGGAAGACGCTCTTATCTCTAAACTCTTACCGCAGACTTTGAACGCACTCATATGGCTTTTAGCCACCTCCCAGATACCTAATGGGCACTGGAATGTTAGGGAGTTGCGAAAGAAAAACAATCCTAAACTTAAAGTCGATGAATTGTTTGTCACTGTTGGAGGTTGGAGCCACTACTGCCCGTTCCATCCAAATTGCAAGCTCAGACAGTCGTGCAGGTCTATGCCAGAGAGAAATACAAATTGTCTTGCGTTTGTGACCGATCTTTGTACGGTAAAGGGTTTAGAGCTTCGAAATGGTTGTCAGGTATAGCGTTTGGAAGGGTAGCAAAATTGCTCTGCGTCTGGGGCTTACTGTAGGAATTTCAGGTGTGAACCAGGTTCTTCTCCGGTGGGAGCAGCTCTTCATAAGACGACAGAGTCTCCGGCGTGCCTCTAAAAGGCGGCTCTGTTACTCTGTCCTCTTCAAGGGGCATGGAGAGGGAGTCTGCTGCATTGTGGGTGCATTCTAGGATATGGCTGTTGAACTTGAGGTGGCTGGATGTTCATGTTATGAAAACTGGAAAGCGAAAGTACTGTCTTAACAGTAATAAGCTGCTGATGGAGAAGGTTCAATGTGTCTGGTAAGGTCAAGGTTAGTAGCATGTGAGCTAGAGTTGCCATTAAGAATCTGTTTAAGCCTATTAAGCTGGTTGTAGCTTTCGCAAGGTTCGTTCAGCTCCAGCCAGCCTTTTATTTCTCCGCCTACCTCTGAGCAGAAAAGTCTTGCCCGGCGCAATCGCGTCCTTCTGGAAACCACGCTGTGCAGTTGGAGCCAAGGCGCCGAGCAAGTTCTACACCCTGCAAGCCTTCAGGCAATAGCAGTTGACTCTGCAAAGAGCGGACCACGTCGCGGCACAGCACTCTACTGGAGCCACAGACCAAACCGCGAGAGACCGGGGTCTCCTGCTATGGGCGCTGCCGCAGCTTTCTTCTCAATGCCTAAGAAGCACTTGATCCACTGCTTCAACAAGCCGCCGCACTAGTAACAGCAGGTGCAATGGAAGTGGACATCAACGACCAAGCTCAGGTCAACAGCTGGCTCCAAACCCCAGTAACCACAACGCAGCAGGTGATGACTTTGATGAGAAAGTATCAAAAGGCTGATCAGGTCTGAGCACAACATGGTCGTTCTGGAAACGGCGGTCAACGTTGTAGACGACAGGTCTTCAAAGTGCGTCGTGAGCTGGATGGATGTGCAGTGACAACAGAGCACTGCAGCGCCATGCCTGTGGACTGCAAGTGTTCATCTCTGGATGGCCTGCAGGCCTCAAGTCAGAGTCAAGACTCCACATGCTGGGTTGGATGCTGGCAGAGGTCCCTGAGATTCAAAAATTTCTCGAGGACAGAGGCAACATTTATGACCACACTGCACACGAGTTTCTGCTAACGTTCTGCAAGTAGAGCCAGTAACTGTGCCCCAAGGCGAGCTGTGGTCATGTTGACTTTCAAGTCATGGTCAAAGAGGCAGGGATTTATAAACCGCCATCTTTCCGGCCGGTGTGTAGCCTTGGATGATCTTTAAGTCACCAATCCAAACACCTCTCCAGTGGAGAGAATTCAAGCCACGGGCCTAGCATTTTGATGGGCACGTTCTTACTATTACGAAGAGCAAAGCCATGTCCAGGAAGGCCATGGTTCCAGCCAGACATTTAACTTAGCTTTTGCAATGCTGCCAGCGCGTTGTGTTTCATAGCCTAGGGCTGGAGAATAGCGGCTCCGTAACGTCTCAAAGACCGTTAGACCTTCTGGATCAGCGCTTGTAGGTTTTCGTTGGAGACCCTTCCAAATTTGTGCTTTGCCAGTTCCAGGGCTGGCGCAAACGGCTGAAGAGGTGGCCGGTTGGGGGGTGCTAGCGCGGACTAACATCGATCTGCGCACCAGCTCTCGGTAAGAGAGGTAGAAAGACGAAGGCGCAAGGCTTGCTTTTGGTCTCGCGTTTGATCTTTCTTTTTCCTTTTACCCTTTCGGCTAGTTTGGCTTGTACTGTCCTCAGTGCCTGCTTGACTTGGTGCATGGTCGTCCCTGAGGATGGTTCAGCCGACCCACTGGGAAGATAGCTCAAGGGCAAGCTTGGCAGTGGAGCCGCTCAATGGGATTGGATTCTTCCACACCCCGAGCAGGTCCGCGACCACATCGGTGTGGAGCGTCATAATGAAGGACCCCGCTGTGTCTTTGGGCAGTTTGACGAATTTGGTGATCCAGACGTGGTTCAGTTGTGGATCGCTTCTATCGTTGCTCTCTCTAAGTGAGAAGGCAGGGTGTGTATGACTCACATCTTGCCCGCGAGTCCTGCTGGGAGGGACTTTTCGGTACTTGTGGATTTCCACTTGAGTTTGAAGGCCTGTGCCTGCCACAACTCGCCCCTCCCTTTACTGCTCCCGAAGTAAACTGCGCAAAAGGACTATGCCGGCAATAGGCGGAAGATGTACGTACAATCTGTCGATGCGTTGATCATATCCTTCGCCTATTGTGTAGACATGCGCTAGTCTGGCCCTACCGAGTGCAGTGTTCTGGAAATGCTGCGTGGCGTCCAGTAACACCGCTTCCCAAAACGAGAGGTCGATGAGCATCAAATGACTCGCGTGGTGCTCTTTGACAGATTTTAGCTTTTTAAGCTCTTGCAGGTGTCGGGTAAAGAATTGTGCTATGGGTCGTAATGCCACCACCAGCATAGTGGTGCGGAACTTTTCCAACGAGAAGTTAGGGTCAGCAGCCTCCGTAACACGCATGGCATTGAGGCAGGCTGGCCAGGATAGCAGTTGCGAGAGTTTGTGTAGCGGAATCTTGATAGCCACAGCTGCGGTGCTAGGGGCGAGCGCACTGAGTATGTCAGCCGTAGAGAGAAGATCAGTACTCTCCAGGTCGTTAGCGAGCAATGAGACGTATTTCTCTCTGGCTACTTGCTGTTCCTTCGTCGTGAACTCATACACATCCTTGGTGACCGCTGGGGTGTTAAGAGGCAACTTTGGCGGTATCCATGATTGCCTGGCGAGTAAGCGTGTTATATGTTCAGACAGACTCGGATCCTGCGGTTCTTGCTCTGCTGCAGGCAATTCACGTGGTGGCTCTTTAGCCTTCTCATGATGATCGGGGTGCCTCATTGACGTGCCTGCTAGTGCCGGAAGGACACCCTTTCCTGGTGCGGCAGTTGCCAGCCCATAGAGCTCCCACACTGATTGAAGCTTGCCAATCACCGGAGGCGGGCGATGCCGCTCTGTATGTCTGCGCAGAGGGATAGTGAGTCGTTCCCCGTGGTCGTCTCCCGTGTCGGGCTTAATTATATGGGCTTATAGTGAGGTAATCCTAATATTTGCTTGGCTGAAGTGCGGTCCTTTAGCTCGTGCAGCATTGCGTCCAGAGCTCGGCCCTCATGGAACCTCATATGAAAGTACCGATAAGGCGCCCCAATGAGAGTGCCTTTAAGTGCTGGGCACGACGTGTGCGCTTGAGCGGTCGCGTCTGCTGACATTTTTGACTTCTCAACGGGATGCGAGTTCGGGTTTACCGAAAGAGTCCACTCCACGCTTCCCGTGTTAGGAATCCTACGGCATGAGATAGTGGCCTGACCCGTGGTGCGGCTAGAATGGGGAATGCCAGACCGGAAATGCACTACAACGTGGCTTGTGAGGCACGTGATATCACGGAAGCGCATCAGCATGACGCCTTCGTACAGGTGGCCGATGACAAAGGCCTCAGCCGGCTTTGGCCAGGCGTCTAAGTCCAGAGGCATCCTCCACTGTCTTGGCCAAGAAGCATCTTTCACTTGCAGATGTAGACCTCAATCAATCAGTCTTGTAACGGCAGTCTTTCTCATGCCCGTTTCTCCAATATGCGTGGCATTCGGAATCCCAGTGGGCGCGCGTTTTTTTTTGCAGAGGCCGCTGCGTTCTTGGAGGCCTGCGGCTGCGCGCATGCTGGCACACTCTTGTTGACGGAGATGTTGAGCGATTTGTCGCTATCTGCGCGACGACGTAGGTAGCACTGCAACAAGTTCAAGCTCCGAGTCCGAGCTTGCGTATTTGTATTTAGGAAGGAGCTGGCTCCGATGCTATTTCCCTCCCGCAGCGTCTTCTCTCTGCTAGACGCTTCCACTCATCAATATCGTTCGCTAGCACGCCCTCCATCGCTACAAGCCTCTCCAGCTCTTGACTGATAGTTATATTCATTTCGAAAAAATATCTGCTTCGCAATTTCACAGCTATCGTAACATCCAGAGTAGCCATTTCACGGGTGCCAAAGTCGACCATGTCCATGTGCGTTCGGCACCTATCCAGTAGACTCTACTCATGGCAGCGCGGATCTTAGCCGCGTTCCCTTCTCCAAGCATTCAAGACTTTGCCTCTGTTCAGGGGTCTAGCATTCAGAATAGCCACGATGTATCAAACCATTATCTTGACTCGTCTTTCAGGCACTGCACGGTTCCACGGTTTCGGCTCATTCAACTGAACAAGACATGAAATTTGTGTGTTGGGCACTGTGGTGATTTTGCCGTGGGGGCTTAAGGCGCTTCAAGGGGTGCCCAAGAGGGAACTCAGCCAAGCAATCATTCAAATGTCCGTAAATGCCATCAACACAGCTCTATCTTCTTGGACCGGAAGAGCTCATGTGTAGAAAGCTCCAGGCGAGAGAAGAAAACTTCCATGTAGGTAAAGCTAAGAAGCTGAATGCGAGCGCTGCGCTGTCTTGATACAGCTGAAGGCCGGTCTTGAGCCCCACGGCAGGATCCGCTCCAGAACGTTCTGACTCACCACCTCTGGTGTTTGGGTTCTATTGCGCAAGTGCAATCCACTTCACTTGTGCCTGATTCTTTCTGCGCAAGCGCACTATCGCGCAAGCTCATCTCTCGTTTAGCAGCTATCTGCTTTTCAGATTGGGCAGCCGTCTTGAGCAGCAGCGCTCGTGAAAACATTGCCGCACTCAGGTACCTGTAAAAATAACAAACAAGATCAAGTTCTGTCGGTTTCAATTTCGGGCTCAAGGCAAGCTCAGTTCATCATCTTTCCTGACAATTATTTGCACACGCGCACAGCTGAGTAGGCAGGTATCTCCTATGACTTTCTTCCCTGCGTGCCGAGTTGACTTGCAACAACCACGTTGATATCGCCCTTGATCCATCTAAGGCCGAGTGGCGACCTGTGTGTGCAATGGCCTTGGCTTTCTTCTACTTTAGTCTGGTGTCCATGCTTGCCGGTTGTCTTTCTGTGACGCTAAACATTATCTACGCTGCAGAATCGTGTGACTCTCCGCGACCTTGTGTAAAAAGAACAAGATCGAGGGAGGCCACTCTTACACCACTTTGGACAGCTTGATGTCCGTTTGCGGAGGGCTGAGCATTTGCTGACGCAGCATACGAGACAGATTTGAGGACAGAAAGTCATGCCAATCAATCTGCAAAACAGCGCTGCCAGCGCGGTTCATGTCAACAATGTCAGCAGCCAAGTGCAGTCCCTCACGGCTCAGTGCAGATGGGTTGTACGTGACGCGTCTGAGGATGTCTGAAGCAGTGCATTCCCTGTGAGATGTACAATGTTGTCTCTTCCTCTCTCTTGCATCCTCCGACTGCGCGTGCGTCGCAATCGCTTGCTCAACAAAGGCCCTGCGAGGGAGAGTTGGAACACTAAGTGCAACTGATTCTCCTGTCGTGCTTGGCGCAGCTTATCTGGCTCCTGTGAACATGCCCAGGTGACACAAATCCTGCCGTGCGCATCTCAGTGGGCTTGTCCGCTTATGATGCAATTCTTTCTGAGTCATCGCTCGCTTACACTTACACATTTGCTCCTGTAAGGGTTTGTTGAGCCTGTTTGCTTGCTTCACTGTCTCGTTTTCTTTCAGCCTGTGTGGGAACCGGAGCTGATCTTGATTTGCGTCCTGAAATCAGTTGCGGAAGGGCGCTTCCTTATCTTGCCAATACTCTGCGCTGACCTTGCAGCACTCTGTGTCTACCAGCAATGAACCTTTGTGAGGTGGAGCTGGCACCCCTTGTGGCGTGCCCTTTGCGCCTTGTGAACCTACCGTTGCTTGACACATGACCCGTTTGCTGGGCTTGGATCAGCGTGGAAGTCGGTTGGTGTGCTGGATCAATGTGTGACGAGTCTGGATTTCCTGCTAGCCTTTCTTGGGCCATGATGATCCATTTACGGAATTGATCCAGTTGATTATGCCGTCTGAGGGACATTTGATGACAGTTGCTTCAGCAGTGCCAACATGGTGACACTCCTTGCTAACTATGCTGATGTCTCTGGCATTATACACTTGCCTTGACTTGCACGTTGGTCTTTCATGCAAACCTTGTGTGATGTCCCTGTTTGGAGTCCAACTATGACGCAATTGCCCCTTGACAGTGCTGTGCTCGCTTTGACTCTGTCTGTCTTTGGGATTGCTGATTGCACTTGTTTGAAGGTACATGAGCGTGTCTCACACTACTGTTTCATCTGAATATCATATGTCCTATACTTTACACTACCTTGAGCGGTGCGACAGTGCGCTTGCGAAAAAAAAGTAGGCAGATATGCATGGTGAGGATGGCCCGTCAGATGCCAAAAGAATTCAGATCTGAGTAAGAGGAGAGGTGTCGCCGCGCTGACACTCCAGCGCTGCGTGATCATCCTTATCTTTTCAGTCGGCGTCAATTCAACAAACCGGCTACGTCAATGGATCATCATGGCCACCTACAAAGGGCGGCTAAATTCCAAGCATCGTCCTGCACCAGTTTGTACCAGACAACCATCCACACCCATACACGTACGCCAAATCAAGGGTTCAAGTTTGGACGTCAAGTCCACTCATCCCAAAGTCATGGTATCACGCAAGGTTATCAGCTCCACCTCATCAGGTTGCTGATCCACCGAATTCAGGTGTCATGTCTGGACCAAGTTTGACAATGGGAAGTTGCAAGGGAGATTCCAAGCAATGAGTTCCCTGGTTTCTCAATGGACCAAAGAATGTTGGCTGCACTGAGGAAGGTTGCAGCCATAAACTGCAAATTTCTATGCACAAATCCAACATCTTGTACACCGATTTGCAATTGTTTGCTTGGTTCAGGCTGCAACGGTTTTTTGGGTAATTTCGCCGCTTTAAATTATGATTTTTTCGTTACAAATTTGCATTTCCTTGGATCGAATTTTTGATCCCGAACAGAGTGGGTCGACAGTGTCTGAGACATTGCCGCTGCATCGATTGCTCCTTGTTTACAATTGTAGTAGAGTCACACGCAACCGCATGTAAGAGGAGTCCCAGCAAGGAGCAGAAGGAGGTGGCGAGCCGGAACAGGTCAGCCAACTGAGTCAAGCGGAGTACAGCGCCAGTGCCCAGAAAATGTGAGGTTCGACTCATTGAAAGCTTGGCGTAGAGGGCAAGGCTGAGGAATGCACAAAGTAAGATCCCTCCATCAGAGCACAAGGCCGGCGCAATCGATTTCGAGGTTGTCGCTGGAGAGCAGAGGAGTCAGGACGAGATACCCAAGAAGCAAAGCGCAGACTGCAGGTAAAACAATTTGAAGTCAGTCCATGTGGCGCACATGTTTTGCGCAGGCTATAACCACCGGAGTGCTTCACCTCCAAAACAGCTTGTTCCCTGCGCTTGGTCGGTGCTGGTAAAAACAGACGGCAGCAAGCACTGAGTCTACTGGTTTGGTCTCAGGCTGCAAGAACAAGATTGTCCGTCTACAAATCTGTTGACAGATCATAGGCGGAAAGTGCAAGCGCCGCAAAAAGGATCAAATACGTGCTTATGGTGCGCGCAAAAATCAGGAGGGATAGCTAGAAGGGCGTTTGCGATAGTTGTTTTTCCTGCGTCCTCGCTCGAAGCTACAGGCCAACATAATAACTGGACTAGGTAGACTATTCAACCGGTGGGTGCTCTCCAAAAGCTCCGACACCCAACACGTTGTCTTTCTGCCCGACTGTTTCCGTGCAAGGTGGTCAAGGGAATCCTCGCATTCCAATGCACAATACCTTCGGTGCGGGGGGAACGCCGGGGTGACCCGTGCGAAGTACACGCCATCCCTATCCCGGCCTGCAAGAACTCCTCCCAACTTGTGGTCGCCCAAACGGCTGTTGGGTCAGCAATACGGATTTGTGAATTAAGAGAAATACCATGATTCAGGGTGATTGCCTTGCAAATTATCAAGCACTTGATCGAAGCCACTAGGGAAAAGACGACCAATGCACATTCTCAGCGATATCTGGGCTTCTACGCCTCCAGGTGGGGTGGTCCTATGTACCAGGGTCATTTCCTGGAGCTGGACCTGGAGAAGGTAATCGGCGACTTTGACGCGATCTGCAAGAACGAGGACTGGCGCGCAGCGGGCGTGACACCCCTGCAGATCCGCGAGTTCTGCGCCTGGCGGGGCTGCCCGATGGTCTTTCGCGGAGGGCCGGCTGGACAATTTCGAGCCGGTGCACGCTTGCCTTCGCGAGCAGGAACGATGACCTTGAGGGGGAAGCTTTCCTCTGCCGATTCCCAAGTCATGGTCGAGCCGGGAGATACGCCCTCAAGTTCTCTCGAACCATCTGCATGCTGTGCCGTATGCGAGGGGCCTCACGGCGGAGCTGGCCAGCGTGTTTAAGTTTTTTTTCGAGAGCGCTTCAGAGGTCGGGTTGCCCTAAGTTCGTGCCCAAGCCACTGGATAGGTGTTTTCTTGTTTTCACGGATGCCTCCTTCCACGAGGACCGCTCTGGGGGGGCTGGGCGTTGTACTCGCTTCACCACAGGGAAGTGTTGTGTTTTGGTTTGCGAAGGATACGGTACCCTTCCTAAGCGCAAATGGGTAAACTTGCATCGGAGATCTTGAGACTGCCGCGCTGCCCATCGCGTATGTGTGGGCGTCGCATCCATGAGAACAGAATCGGTTAGTTACATTGATAATGTTGGGGCTCAGTTTGCCTTAGTGAAAGGTTATGCAGCTTCCTTGGCCTTGACTAAGCTCTGCCACTACAGTGCCACGCTGTTCGAGCGCCACAGCATGCTAGTGTGGCACGCGAGGGTGCCCTCCGCGTCAACCATTGCGGAGAGTCCCTCAAGGCTTGCACCCTCGGCCCTTCTTCCCTTGTGTTCGAGGTACCCCGAAAACCATGTAGCTGCAGCCTGGGCACCCGTGACTTCTGCAGTGGGGTTGGGGTTGAACACTTGCCCCGCCCTTTCTGCTATGCAGCATGCGCATTTGACAGACATACTCCAATGCTATTGCATTGAAAAGAGAGAGGTCCGCGTTGCATTCAGTTGATTGGATTAGTATATATTTGATGGATTCGCTTTTATTGTGTGAACTTTTGTGAGGCTTTTTCTATTTGATTTGCTCAATTTGATTGGAGTGCCTTTTAGAAAACTTTGGAAATAAATTGACCTATTATAAAATGCAATCGTACGCTACGTCATGATATATTGTATAGTATGCTATTGTATACTGTTAAAAGAACTTGTGCTGCAGACATTGGCATCATCAAAAATCATTTTTTGTCATGTTCTTGTCATTTTCTTGTCATGCTGCCTTGTCATGTTCTTGTCATTTGTTTTTCCATTGTCATGCTTTTGTCGTGCTGCCTTGTCATGTTCTTGTCATTTGTTTTTCCATTGTCATGTTTTTGTCGTGCTGCCCTGTCATGTTCCCAGCAATTCTTGGCTACATGTCATTTTCTAGTCATGCCGGCTCCTCGTTTGCTTGTCCTTCTTTTCTCCCTGTCGTCTTCTCTGGTCATTTCCCTGTCATGTTTATAGTGTTGCCTTTTGCTGTCGTTGCCGTTTGAAATTGGTCTTGCTCTCCTTCTCTTTGATGTTTTCTTTACTTGCTGATGGAAGTTTCCTTGTCTGCCATACGTTTTTGTGCGCCCGCCATCATCCATGTTCCACTTCTGCTTGGGTCCTGAGTCAACCGCAGTGATTGGGTGAGTTTTGTCGGGGCTCGAGCCCGCCCAGAACCTGGGACCATTCATGGGACCAGTCCATTTTTCTGCCCTGAGTGCTTGTTCTGAGAGGGGGGTTGGGCTTGGAGGGGTTGGGTTTGGAGGGGTTGGGTTTGGAGGGGTTGGGGGAGGGGTTGGGG
>CAJNIZ010006698.1:0-16302 GCA_905231905.1 Symbiodinium pilosum | reverse complement strand
GTTTATAGGGTGTAGGGTTTAGGGAATCCTAAGCCTTTTACAAGATCGTTGCCTGCAGGAGGCCTCCACACTTAGGAGTCCACACTTAGGAGTTCTCCTCAAGAAGATGTTTTTAGATTTTAGGGTCCCGGGTGAAGGTTTGCTGTAAGGAACTCAAATCAAGTTACCATGTAATGGATATGCAGGGCTTAGGGTGTAGGGTCAAATTAAGTTGCCATTATATGGGTATATAGTAAATCATAGGGTCTGCCCGTTGTAATACTGACTTAATTTAGGTCTTTTTAACAGCAACCCAGGAAAAGGCTTCGACACGTCAGCTTGGATTTCTGGTTTCAATGTTTAGGATTTATGGTTTAGGCTTCCGGGCTTAGATTTGGCTTAAGGTTTCGAGATGTAGGGTTAGGGTTCAGGTCTTTGGGCCGGGCTTGGGATTCGGCATCCTGAAATGAGTATGTGTTTTTAGAGTTCAGGGCTCACGGTTTGGAACTAAACGCTACGCATTAATCAGGAGTTTAGGTTTCAGGGATACTGGGCTTCAAGAGGCAGGCTACATAAAGACAGCGATGTGCGAAGCGTGCGTCAGGCGGCCACGCACTATCAGTGAAGCTGAAACTCGTAGGCTTTGATGCTGTTGTGTGCACAAACCGTCGACAGCATGCTTGTAAGAAAAAAGAGCCGCCCTCACGGAACTGGCATGGATGCCAGCCCTCCGAAGACAATTGCTCTTTGACTTTAGCAAGTTTCCTGCACATGTTTCCGCGTTTTACTGGGAGCGCTAAACTAAACCTATAATCCAGAGTGCCTGCTTTTGATTTTCTGCAAACCAGAAACGCAATGCCCAAAGCTTGCTGAAACACGTATTAGGGTAATTACTGGCAACCCCCCTCGTCCTTTTGGCACTCCCTTCCGCCATTAAGTACTCCTCCATCTATTGTCAGTACTTGTATGTATACTATTGCTACTCTTCAATGTTTTCCTTTTCGGCACTCATCTGATTGCTATAATAATCCACATATGAGCTATAGTCTAAACTCCCAGTAAGCAGCCCCCTGAATAGCGCGTAGACAACTCCCTTATGCAAGCATGTATTGGATTGCTATAATAATCCGCATATGAGCTATTGTCTAAACTCCCAGTAAGTATCCCCCTTAATAACCCCTATACTATTCCCTTAAAAGCATTCATTGGATTGCTGTAATAATCCACATATGAGCTATAGTCTGCACTCCTAGTAAATATCCCCCTTCAGACTCCTATACTACTCCTTTATGTAACCCCTTATATAATCCCCCTTCAAGGATTTTAGACCATAGGTCATATGTAACCCCCCAAATCTTTTCCCCCTGTACCGAAGTTCACTGATTCACTTACCTGAACCCTAAGCCCCAAACCAGTAGATTGTCAGATTTTCCAAGATCTGCGTTTAACAGAGTTTAGTTATGCGAAGGTATTTGCAACCGACAGTTATTCGACACCAAGACCCGCAAAAGATGGGACCCCAGCCCTCCACGCAGTTGACAGGAGAGTTGTTTTCTGGTGGAGCCAGACGTTATTCCCCTCAGGCTCCATCGACACAATGCGAGACTTTATCCAGTTCCCAAAAAGTCACGAATCCGTCAAAAAGTGGCCTCCCTACACCTATGTAAAGTCCAGAATTCTACACACCTGGAGCCCTGAACGTCTCAGCCCCTAAGCCGTAAGCCGTGTCTTTGGTTCAGGTAAGAGCCCTAAACCCCTGAAGCCCTAAACCCCTAAGCCGTATGTTTCGTTCAGGCCGGCGTGTTGCAGCGCGCGCTTCTTTGCCGCGCTCTCGGGGCCAATAACCAGACACACAATGCAAAGTTGTACAGGCACCTAAATTGTTACCAAAGATGGGTGCCAGGCTCTTTGCTGTTAGGGTTTATGCTTTAGGGTTTATTGTATAGGATACTTGTAATGATTTGGGCTTCCACATTATGTGATTCACAAACTTCTGGACGTCCCTTGGGTCGTGGGATTATACTGAAGAGTACTGAGGGTTTATGCATACAGGGATGTGTATCCTAAACCCTAAATCCTAAGCCCTAAACCCTAAATCCTAAACCCTAAACCGCATGGGTCATGAGTTCTTCTACAACCTCCCGTGTGCGAATGTAGACCCATGATTAATAAACCCACTCGTTTTTGAGGGCCTGAATATTAGGATCCCTATTATAATCCCTATTAAGGGGATGGGGTTTATTAATCAGGGGTCTGGCTTACCCCCCTAGGTCCTCCCCTTGATTGAGCTTACTCAACGTGCTAAGGGTTTTGGGGGCGTGGTATATAAGGGGGGTTAGTAGGGGAACCCATGAACTTGAAGTTTCGCAGACTCTGAGAGGGCCTGCATTTGCACTTCATACCAACAGTCCCTCTTGAGTAGATAGAATATGTGGTATATGGGGAACATGTCATAATGGACCCAAAGCCATATCCTATCTACTTAGATCTACTTGAGGGGACTATAAGCCCTAAACCCACAGCCCTCAACACCACCTTTCTGGGGGGAATTTTCATCGGACCCTTCGAGCTCACCCTCGAACCCAAACTGCGATCTCTCGTGCTGATCCTTGAGGACTCTATACTTCCTGCACACGTCTTAATAATCTCCTCCTCATATGGATACTCCTCCAGCATGAAATTGGTATTTTAGTTCAGTATTGACAACTAAGATTTCGTGGGGGGAGGGTATTCGTAGGGAAGAGATTAAGAAAAGGAAAGCGAATGAATCTGAAAGCATCCTCAACCTACTCGCCCAAAGCTCAACCGTACTTGGAGCTTCCCCTGATTCAGAAAAGCTACTTCGTTACTCAGTAACAGGGGTTGTGGGGCTCAGAACAAGGGGGATCATGGGGGATACCAGGTAGACAAACTGGGTCAAAAGATCGTCCAAGTATATCGTGACGGGTTCGTACTTCACATCCATTGGGAGGGTGAAAACTGGCTATAACCCCAAAAAAATCAAAGGGCACTTACCCTTTTCAGAGTCCCTTTGAAGTGCTCTTTGATTTTCTCCAAAGGCTCCCAACGTACCAACCTTTACCTAAACCCCTAAACCCTTAGACCCCTAAACACTATGGGGTCTGTAAATTGACTGGTGCTGCGCATCTGCGGTATCCAACAATCAGTGGGCAAGGTAACAAATTTCATAAGTCAATTGTTATGTTGGGGTTATCTTTGGTAATCTTAGGGTGGGGTAATATTTGCGTTATATTAAGGTTATATTTGGGGTTATATTAGGGTTATATCGGGGTTGTATTGGGGTTATGGGATGATGGAAAAAGAAAATGGCAACTACTATGTAGGGTTTAGGGTTTAGGGACTTTCCTAGGCTTTGGGGACTAGGGGTATGACATAGGGATATTGGAAAAGAAAATGGAAATTATTATAACGGGCTATATAAGGATTATAGGGTATATATGGGGAACACATCGGGGTAATGGAAAAGAAAATGGAAACTACTATATGCATTAAACACATGCTACTTAAACATTCAGGCTTCGAAGCATATCTGGTGACTGCGCCTACGCGCCACAAAGGTCTCTTTGCACGTCCTGTCAAGCAGTTGGGAAGCCAATGGCAGCCGCAAAAATGATATTAATGATTTCCGTCAGGCAAACGTGCTGCAGACAGTGCAGAACAGGTCCGTTATAAAAAAAAACTGTACACTGCTAGTGTTTAGATCTGAAGCCCACAAATACACAGCGCCAGGGCGTACTGTTCCAGAGTTGGGGGGTTTCAGGTTTAGGGGTTTAGGGGTTTAGGGCATCCGTGCAGTTACTCAGGCCTTGGTACTAAACCCTTTACATGTTCAAACCCTGGGACCGTCCCCCTAAACTCGAATCTGCCATCTGAAGCTTTCCACAAACAGAAGCCCCAAGATGGGCTTCGGGTTTAGGGTCGGCCCTCTGACGCTAAACAGCCTCAACACCCTAAACCCAAAAGACCCTAAAAATCCTAAACACCCTAAACCCAAAAGACCCTAAAATCCCTCAACCCCCTAAATCTGAAGCTCTGCTGAGTCCTGTGGACTCCCGATGTGCTGCGCGTCTCGCGGGCCTGCGCCCCCTGCTTCGACGGCGTCTTCTCCCCAGAGGCTTGGCTTGGCAGGGATATGGGTAATATTGGGCTTACATTGGGGTAACATTGGGGTAATGTTTGGGTTATAGTTGGGGTATTATTAGGGGTATATTAAGGTTGTAGTAGGGAATAAGTGTATCCTACTACGTATGCCTATATCTAGAGGCGTATGCTGTGGGGAGGAAAAATGGTTTAGGGTTTCAGGGTTCGAGGTGTAGAGGTCCAGGGTTGGAAGTTGACAGCTTTGGAGATTTGGTGTTCTAGCTTTCAGCATTTGGGGTTCAGGGGTTTCGCCTTCCGGGGAGTACGGTGTTTGAACGGTTTGCGGTAAATGGTCTTTGCTTAGACTTTAAGGTCATGAGGCTGGCTCAGTTATAGCCCTAAACTCGTAGGGTTGACCCAAACCTTATAGTCCCCCTTAAGTAGATAGAATATGGCTTTGGGTATGTTACAATAAGATCCCCATATACCCCATATTCTATCTACTTAAGGGGATTATAACCTTATACTAGCGACTAGTGGGCCTATTGGGGGGTTGGCTTTTGGGGTTCCTTTATGGGGCCCTTTCGCTTCCGACACGAACTCTAAACCCTGAGACTCTAAGACCCTAAACCTTGAAATCCTAAACCCTACGCCCCGAAACCCTAAATACCAAAACACAAAACCTCTGAAACCCTAAACCCCTAGACCCTGAACCCTAAATCTCTGAAACTCTAAGTGGGCGGAAGAGCAGGGAGCCGTTCGATTCTGGCATCCTTCCCGGCTTGAACGGTTTAGGGCATAAGGATTTATACAGGGTTTAGGGTTTAGGGTCCAAGTACCCAATAATTAGGTACTTGGGTATTGGGTAATAGTGGTTATAGTACAGCTTTTGAGCAAGTACATGAATATTGCGTACTTGGACCCTTAGGGTTATACAGGGGTTACATAGGAAAGGGGGCGCCAAACCACAACAAGCATACAAAATCAACAACACCGAAATACATTCCCGACAAATTAAACACTTGTACATGTGAGCAGGTGTGGTAGTCTCTTTTGGACATGTGTGCAGCTGCAAAAACATGGGATCGCAAGTCTTTTGCTTGCGACGTTCATTTATTCGGCCGCCATGGGCATCATGGAGGCCACAGCCACAGGCTTCGATGAGACTGCTGAAGTTCACGGCGCGCTGGCAGATTCAGAGGATATCTACCGGCTTGCATTCACGCTGAGCGTTGACTTGACCATGGTGCTCTATCCTCTCTAGACCTTTTTGGGACCTACATGGAAAGTACTATTTTGGGTTTAGGGTTTAGGGTTCTCGGTTGGTGGGGAGACACCTCCATAGGAGATACATGGAGAGATTATGCAGTAGTTTCGCTTCGGGCTGGTTGTGCTAGGTGTTTAGGGTTAGGCATAGGCCTTGTACCTGAGATATGGGGATGCAAGGCATGAGCCCATAACCGTAAGCCGAGGCTCAGGGGAAGAACGGGTCTAGGGGTTATATAGGGATTATATTGGGATAATGGAAAAGAAAATGGAAGCTATTATTTCGGGCTTGGAGCTTAGGGTTCGCGCTTTAGGGTTTAAAGTTTAGGGAAGCCGTAAACTCGGAACCCCAAGTTCTAGGTCCTAAAAACTAACTCCGCGCTCGGCAGTTTGAGGAACCCCTGAACCTTTAATGATACGCTCATGCAAGCATCAACACGCGTTTTTCTTAAACGAGGGTGAACTTGGCTAAATATCCTTACGAAAACATCCGCGGTGTCCCTTCTTCATGTCCCCATGCCAGCCCCACCCCCTGTTCAAAAGAACATCCTGCCTGATTGACCAGCCCATCATCTTTCATGGGGGCGGGCGGGGGGCATTTTGTTCTTAGGGGTGGTATTATCAAAGACATCATTTAGACCCTGTGCAGGGATGTTCCAGGGTGCTGTTCCAAAGCGCAATCTCACTAGCATGGCAGGACAGAACCCCGTCAGCATTAGGCACCAAGCATAGAGGCCCACACCCTGAAACTTGAGCTACAAGAACCCTAAACCTCAAACTGATAAACTTTAAATGCTGAGTCCAAAATCTGAACCCTTAAAACCCTACAAGAGGCGTGAAGCCCGTGAAGCCCATAAATCCTAGACTCTGAACCCCCCTTAAACTTCTCAAACAGTAATCTCGTAGGGCTTAAAACCAATCTCCTTATCCTATAGCCCAGAAAGCAAACCCACCGTAAATCCATCGAAATCGGGGTCTATCTAAAACAGGGGCCGCTAGGGACCCACGGGCGTACCGGTCTTATCGGGGATCCTTATTAAGGATTGAAATGGGGATCATTTTGAGAAAATCCAATAATGGATCTTATTAACAGTGATGCTTCCCTCCTTAGACCCCTTGAGCCTAAAAACTAAGTAGGGAATATCCTCACTTATTACAAGGTACTCTGCTGTACTCTGGTCTTATGCTATCGAATATAGAACAAACTTTTTGCGCAGCCTTGGACACCGCCATAGTGCCCCCTCTTCCATTTGATTTTCCGTTCTCGTTTGGCTTTGATTCTCCACTGGTAGGATAGCCTTCAGACCTTAGAAAGGAATCACATAGATTCAACCCTGTATACCCTGAACCCTGTACCTTATCACAGCAAGTTTTGGCCTGCACCTCAAACCTGAACCGTGAACTCTAAACCCGAAACCCTAAACCCTAAACTCGTAAACAGCCCCCATATATCCCTGTATAGTCCCTTACACCCAAGAGGCGCATCGGGCTTTCCAAGCAGCTGCCACGGATTTGCCTCCAGGGGCCTGGAACCCTGGCCTGGGTTTAGGGTTCTTTAGGGTTTATATAGGGATATATAGGGATGTGTAGGGTTTAGGGTTTAGGGATATACAGGGTTTAGGGTTTAGCGTCATATAGGGATTATATAGGATAATTAGTAGTATTCTTAGTACTATGAATTACTACTATTGTTATAATTTGGAATTTAGGGTTTAGGAGTTGAGGATTTAGAGTTTTGGTGGTTTAGGTATGACGTTTAGGGGCTGAGGATTTAGGATTTAGGGTTTGAGGATTTAGGCGAGGGTTTAGGAGTTTACGGGCTAAGAGTTTCTGGGTTTAGGATTTACATGTTGAGGATTTCTGAGGTGAGGATTTAGGGCGTTAGGGTTTGGGGGCTAAGGGGTGGAGGGTTCAGGGCTCACAAGATTTGCAGGTTTTGAGAACAGATGGGTAGGATTTCTTTGAAGGGCGTTTGGGAATATGTAAAGTTCATGGTTTGGGCAAGCTTGTCTATAAAAAGTATTATCATTCCAGTGATGCAGAAGCAACTGGAACAGGACAAGCAAACGGAGAGCTACGCGAGTTGAACTTATGGAATTTATCGTCTTGATGTGATGCAAGAGCGCTCCATCACCATCTGTTACCATGATACCAGCATAAGGTGCCTTAAGCCCTCAACCCTAAACCCTAAATCCCCAAATTCCCAAACCCTAAAAAGCCTCAAACCCCAAATAGTAGTTTCCATTTTCTTTTCCACTGTCCAAGTATGTCCCCAATATATACCCAACAAAACCCTATATAACCCCAGTATATCCCTAAAATTCTCCAATGCTGCCCTATATGTGTAAGAACCGGTGGAATGAAACAAAGGGTGGCCAGGAAGTTGGGTAAGTGACTCTAAGGGCATAGCTTGTGGGTTTGGGGGAGGGTTCAGAGTCGTGAAGTTCAGGGTCTAGGATTGATCCTAAACCCTGAACCCTACATTTTCCATATTATGGTGACTTAAACCCCAGACCATACATTTTCATATTATGGAAACTTAAATCCTAAACCCTATATTTCCCATATTATGGTAACTTAAACCCCAAATTCTGAACTTAAACCCTAAATTTCCCATATTAAGGTAACTTAAAGCCAAAACCCTCTTTCCATACTATGGTAGCTTAAACCCGAAACCCTACATATCCCTATGCTGAGCTCGTGGTTTGGGGCCCTGAGGTTGAGCAAATTGGATTTTAGGATGGCAGCATGTGGGAGTTTAGTCTATAGACTTTCCGGTCCTTGAAAGGATCAAGGCTTGGGTTTCGGGTTTAAGGTTTTTGGCGTTTAGGACTTTGGGCTCTTCAAACCAGAGGTGGTATGTACGAATTGTGGGTTTCTTGGCATTGGTGAATGTCGATTCAGTTCGATTTCCTCTGTAATGAGAGGATGCTAACCCCAAACCCCAAGACCCTTCACGCTGAGGATCGCATTATGGTCACATGATAGTTGTAGGGTCCTGGTTTCGGGAGTTGGGGTTACCAAGACGCCCTTACCATTGATGCCCCGGTGGCTTTGGGTTCTCGTTGGGTTCAAAGCGGCAGAGCGCGAGTGTGGAGGGGGCCGAGATGGAGCTTGAGGCCACCCGGAAGGGGCGGAAGATGGAAGGCTGGGGTTATATTACTACTGGGATCATAGGGGTTCTATAAGGATTATAGGGTATATATTGGGTTTATATAGGGATTATATTGGGGTTATGCTGGGGTTATATTACCCCAATAATGGAGAATCAAATGGAAAAGAAAATGGAAAATGAAATGGAAACTGGGATTATATAGGGGATTATAAGGATTCTAGGGTATATTGGGATTAGGGCTACCATTTTGGGGGTCCCAATAATAAGGATTATAGTATTTTGGGGTCTATATTGGGGTCCCCCTATTTTGGGAGGGTGCAAGAGCGAAGCACAAGGGTTTAGGATTTAGGGGTTTAGGGGCTTAGGGTCGAGGGTTTAGGATTTAGGGGTTTGGGTGTTTAGGGTCAAGGGTTTAGGATTTAGGGGTTTGAGTGTTTAAGGTTTAGGGGCGTAGGATGCAAATGGCTTTGTGGCCCCTGAAGGTTCTTGATCCCTTGACAACACCCAAGCTGGTTTCGACGGTTTGCTTTTGGCATACCAGCTAACATTAAACTTTACACCCTAAAACCTAAAAAACCCATTATAGTAGTTTCCAGCTGATTTTCCATTATCCCAATATATCCCCTAAACCCCATACCTGAACCCCCTAAACCCCAACCCTAAACCCTTACCCTAACTTATCGGAAGCAGATGTTGACCAAGCCATTCCAAGCCTTATTTTCAACGTCTTGGGCCCAAACACATGACACCCATGTCCGATCCGCCTAACTGTAAAGTCAACGTTAAACCTACCCCCAAATCCTTGATCTTATACATCTTCGTATGTTTGTATATGTATATATATATATACACATATTCCCGCGCACTCCCTGTCAAACCCCTGTAACCCTAAACCTTGAAACAGTTCTGTTATGCAATTTCATGAGGTCAAAAATTCTTCACGAGCTTCGCTTGGTTTAGGGTCTCGGAGTCCAGAATTTAGGGGTTGGGGGGCAAGGGTAGTGTAGGATGTGGGGAAGTTAAATCAAGTTTCCACAATGGATTCCGTTTGAAGGCCTTCCAGCAAGTTTAGGCTTAAGTTGCTACAATACGGATATACAGTGAACATTTTAGGGTTTAGGGCTTTAGGGCTTTAGGGCTTAAATTCTTCGAGTCCCATGTTTATTTTAGCCTTCATTTCGTGTATGATTTTCTTTTCCGCTTGATTCGTCGCTGGTACACCCAACTAGGCCCCTAAACGTATATCCCTACATGATCCCCACATATCCCTGCACAACACCCTAAACCCTAAACCCATTTCCTTAAGACCAACCGTTAACTCTGAAGCCTAACTGAAGGGAGTCAAATGGGGACCCCAAACAGGGAACCCCAAGAACATGACAGGAAGAGGTTTAAGGTCTAGGGCCTGCTAGAAGGAGAAAAACAGGAACGTAAGGACCCTGGTAAGTATCTTCCTAGTATTTTCCTACCATATAAATATTATACTTGGAGTTCCCTGTTTGGGTCCCCATTGCAGTCCTCTTTCTAACAGCCCTAAACCCTAAAGCCTAAGACCCTAAACCCCGAAAGCCCGAAAGCCCTCAACCCTAAAACCCTAAAACCCTAAACCCTAAACCCTAAAACCCTAAAACCCTAAAACCCTAAAGCCCTAAAACTCTAAAACCCTAAAACCCTAAAACCCTAAAACCTTAAAACCTTAAACCCCTAAACCCTAAACCCTAAAACCTTAAATCCTGTGAATCTACTGAGGCACCGCGTGGAATGCAGACCATGGATGGCGCAGGGCTGAGGTTTAGGGTTTAGGGTTTAGGGTTTAAGGTTTAGGGTTTAGGGGTTATATGGGAATAATGGAAAATAAAGTGGAAACTACTATTGAGCGACTAGGTGCAGGGCTAAGCGACGAGGGGTGTCTTGAAGATAGGGTTTCAGGGGTTTGGGGTTTAGGGTTTAGGTTGGGTACTGCCCCCACTCAGTAACAGTTGGATAATAATTATAGTATGGTTGTATATAGCCCTTAATAAGACCCCTGATATAGACTGTTGCTGGGTGGGGGCAGTACCCAAGGTGTCTTGAAGACAGGGGTTTAGGGTTTAGAGGTTAGGGGTTTAGGGGTTAGGGTTTAGGAGTTCAGGGGTTTGGGGGTTTAGGGGTAGGGGTTTAGGGTTTAGAGTTTAGGGATTAGGGTTTAGGGGTTTTATTGAACATGGGATCTAAAGTCCTTAAAAGGGGGGGGCTTATAGGGGAGTATAATTGTAGGGTTTTATAGGATTATACAAATTAGGGGCTGTCTTGAAGATGGGGTAATACTGGTTCATAGTGGCTTATATTGGTGTATACTGGGATAATGGAACAGAAGACGAAAGCCACTTTTTTGGGTTTAGGGTTTATGGGTTTTAGGGATTCGGGGTCTTGCGTTTAGGGATTAGGGTTCAGGGGCTTCCTAGACATGATTCTTGGTTTTTGCGACCCTAAACCCTAAACCCCAGCCCCCCCCGCGCCTTTCTCCCCCAAGCCTCAGTTCTGGGCCCTAAACCCTAAAACCTAAACCCTAAACCGCGTTGGAGATAGAAGTGCGAGGTCTGAGGGGTAGCTCGGGTCGCCGTTAAGATTTGTACGAGCGGGTTATATAGGGGTCATGTTGGGTCAATCCCCCACTCGGTAAGGGGTACCACACATGACTATTGTAGGTATGTTGTGGCCCTATGAACTCTGAATGGCCCAGGGGTCATGTATATCGGCAGCTATAGGGTTTCCAAAAAGCTCAATAGATCATCTCGCAAAAGCTTCCTTCTCAACCGCTCAAACCTCCCAGACTTGCAAGGATCCTGGGGCTTTAGGGTTTTAAGGGTTTAGGGCTTAGGGTTCAGGGTTCAGGGTTTAATGTTAGGGTTTAGGGTTTAGGGTTACATTAGCCAACCAGCGGAGAGGGCAACCATTGATAGCAATCGAAGCTTCTAGATCTTGACCCCAAAAATCCCATAAACACTTCTACGCCCCATCTAGATCCCTTAAGAAAAGGTCCCCGCAAAACCTATTCTCAGCCAAAATGCGGAGAAAACCCAGGATGTCCTCGCGCTTGCCTACAAGAGCGGACTCTGTATCGAAGAGCCCTTGTTGACCGGTCTGCGAAAGTGGCTGGGACATTTTAAGGCGATCCCAGCGCGCAAAGATGCACTTGGCCGCCGGCCGGAGACCGCGGAGCCGCGCTTGGCAGCGATAATGCCGGCTGCACTGCGAAGAAGAAGCGGACAAGAGCCTCGATGACGTCCGCGCAGCCATAGAAAATCATGTGCGCATTGCAACTCGTTTACCAGAAAGAACATTTCACTATAGTTCTTTTGGGGTACTAGTTGAGGCTATATAGGGGTTAAAGGGATACTGACTGAGGGCTCAGGGTTTACACTCCCGGAAACTAACATGGAAACCCAAAAAGGGCCCTATAAAGACTACAGTCCCTCTACAAGGGGGCTATATGGGTTTCCATGTTAGTTTGGGGGAGTGTATAGGGGTCGAGGGTGTATAGGGTTAAAGAATCATCAAACTTCAGGGTTACTGAAGGTTTAGGGTTTATCAGGGTTTAGGTTTCAGGGCTCGAGGCCTATGAAAGCAAACCCCTAAAACCCTGAACCCTGCATGCATCACACAGCCCTAATTTCGAGAAACTCTCACACGGATATTTCTCTGCGTTTTTGGGTGCTCACCCCTAGAACCTAAACCCGTGAAACCATATACCTCAGTATCAGGACGAGTTTGAAGGTAAAGGAGGGAACTGAAGTCTGAGAACTGTTGCTACGCAGTCATTAATATGCGTATGCTGCACTCGTTCTTCACAAATGCCATGATCCGCTTCTGCAGTACCCAGACCTCAAACCCTCAATTCTACAGATCTCTATATATATATATATATATACACGTATGTTTGTGTGCCTCATAGAGCCGCCATAGAGAAACCCAGTACCTTAACCCTAAACCCCAAAACCCTAAAACCCTGAACCCTAAAACCCTGAACCCTAAGGCCCTAAGACCCTAAACCCGAGCACCCCAACCCTAAACGCAACACGGGCAAATGCTAGGCCAGCTCTGGCTCCACGGGCTGCTTCCGTCCGGATCTCAGCCTTCACAGGATTTTTTGGCTCTTTGCGTTAAGGGAGATCTGGTTAAGGGCTTAGGGCTTAGAGTTCAGGGTTTTAGGGCTTAGGGATGAGAGGTTAGGGCTTTTGGTTTGGGATTGGGAGCTTTTAGGGTTTAGGCGTTTAGCGTTTAGGGCTTAAGGTTTATCAGGCTCCCGCTGACCCCTATGTACCCTTGATATACCCTTCTATGAGCTTGCCCCATGGGATGCTCCCCTGGTGTAGGCGGTCCTAGAATGATTAGGCTTGACGTGGGGTTTCTTTCTGGCAGGTCGTTTCGCCCCTTATAAGACCTTTGTCCATTTCATTTTGCCAGCTGTCGTCCGTTTGATTCTTCAAACCCTAAACCAAAAAACACTGAACCCAACAAACTCTAAACCCCAAAACCCTAAACCCCAAAACCCCAAAATCCTAAACCCCAACACCCTAAACCCCAAGCCTGCAAACCCTAAACCCCAAGAACCCTTAACCCCCAAAGCCCCAATGAAGGCCTGTCCTCTCTTTTCATTGGGGTTCAGGGGTCTAGGGTTTTGGGGTCTAGGGTTTAGGGCTTCGTGAGATTGAGTTGAAGTCAATGACGAAAATCAGTTTTGCAGCGTCACACGGCTCACCAAAGCATCCCTGAGGAGTAAGCGATCTACGGATTAGGGGGTTTATGGGGGTTTAGGGTTTAGAGTTTAGGGTTGAGCCTGCTTGAAGCAACGGCGCGAAGTTCTGAGCGATGGTACGGCCTCCTCAACTCTACAGTAGAAGTTCATGGAAGTCTATACCTACTTAAACCCCCAAATCCGAACCCGAAACCCCTAAACCCTAAAGCGCAAACCCCAAACCCTATAAATCCCCCAAACCCTAAACCCTAAAGTGCTGTAGCAGGTCAGAGGCCTGCCTGACTCAGGATAAACTAAAGACCTGTCATCCCTTACTGACCCAAAGGTTTTAGGGTTGAGGCTTTAGGAGTCCTACACAATAAACAAATTTGGGGTTTAGAGTTGAGGGCTCCCTTAGCCCTAAACTCCAGACCTAAACCCTAAACCCTGAGCCCTAAACCATAAACCTCAACGCTTAGCCCTAAACCCTAAACCCTGAGCCCTAAACCATAAACCTAAACCCTTAGCCCTAAATCCTAAACCCTGAGCCCTAAACCTAAACCCTAACCCCTACTTTTGGGAAGGCCACACCTGATACCCCTTAGAGAGTTGGGCTTGGGCAGCTGAAGCATTCGGGCAAAGATGTGAGGTCTTCTTAGGCTTGAGGGTTTAGGGTTTAGGAGGTTTCCGTAGGCCTGAGGGTTTAGGGTTTAGGACTTTTCGTAAGGCTTGAGGGTTTAGGATTTAGGGTTTCGGCTTCAGGCTTTCGGCCCTAATTAAACCTTACAACACCCACCCCGCCCCCAACGAAATCTGATCCGTTGAGGATGCGAAGCGTCCGGCAGTATGCGATGGCCGGGGCCCCTAGCAGGGTGCTGTGGCCACATGGAACATTTAGGATTTACCGTTTGGGATCAGGCTCCTGCTCAAGGGGATTTGTGGAGATTACATAGAGCTTATACAGGGATATCAAGGGATCAAGGGATTTATCGGGAATTTATGGAGGTTCTGAAGGGACATTACCTACGTATAGGGTGTCAGGTTTAGGGGCTTTACAACCCTTAACCCAAAAAACGCCTAAACCCCTAAGCCAACGAGCACAGAGTTCAGAGTTCAAGGCCCTAGAAAGGCTTCCGTCGCGTGAAGAGGGTACCACTTGCGTCAATCCCCACCCAGCAAGGTGTACCACACAGGATTACCCAGAGGGTCCAAGTGCCCAATACTTAGGTCCTTGGGTTTTGGGTGGTAGTAATTATAGAACAGATTTTGGGGCAGGTATAGGCTTATTGTGTACTTGGACCCGTACCGTTTTTTTAATGTATAGTCATGCCCTGTTAACAACTCCATACCTAGGGGCCATTACTGTAGCGGGATCGACCTAAGGGCGCCACGTGAGCTTCTATATTTGTCTGTGCAAGGGTTTAGGATGCGGGTATGGGACGTGGAGGTTCGTGCATCATTGTCGAAGAAGTCGTTTCAACGAGTTCGGGCCACGTAAAGCCCTTCTGACTAGTAATGATATGCATAAGACAAGAATAATAGTACTAATACTATGAGTAATAAGGATGATAATAACATGAGTAATAGTAACAGTGCGAGCAGTCATAAGAATGATGGTGAGAATGGTGGGAACAGTAATAATACGAATAGTAATAACAATAGCAATAGTCATAATACTATTGGGAATATGGCTATTAGTAATACTACGACTAGTAATAATGATAGTGACCCTAAACCCTAAACCAAATTGCGTACACGTAAATACCCACGGTAGCGTGGGCTCGCTGGGTTCAGGTCTTTGGATCCGCAGCAGTTGCCCACATCGTGGCGCCATCTTTCTACATCCCAAACCTTTCAGGGTTTAGGCTTGAGGGTTCAATGGTTAGGGTTTTCAGGCTTATTATATAGGGGAGTATTAAAGGAGGATGTTCAGGGGGATACTAGGAGTTTAGTTTATGGCTCATGTACTCCTCTGTTTGATTTATATGTTTCCTTTAAACCCCTTAAACGAACCCCATTCTACTTAAATGCGCCCCTAAACCCTGAACCCTGTGATACTTCAATGGGCCCCCGAAGAACCCATCCCTTCCCTAAATCCTAAAACTCGAAGCTCTGAACCCTAAAGCCCTAAGCCCACAAACCTCTAGACCCTAAAACCCTAAACCTCCTAAAACCCTGAACCTTAAAACCCCTGTGCCTCGGCCTCTGCCTAGGCCTGGAAGAAAGCCAGTCTTCAACTGGCCATGCCCTCCAGCCCCTATGCTGCGGTCTTGGGTTTAGGCGTTCAGGGTCTAGGCGTTTAGGGGTTAAAGGGTTTAGGGTTTAGGCGTTTGGGGTTTAAAGGGTTTAGATTTCAGGTTGAGGGCCTAGGTATCTATGCAGGGGTTTTGGGTTTAGGCGTTTAGGGCGTTTAGGGTTCAGGGGTTTAACGGTTAAAGGGCTCAGGATTTAAGGTTGAGGGGCTAGGTATCTATGCAGGTGTTTTCCGGTTTAGGCGTTCAGGGTTTAAAGGGCTTAGGGTTTACGGTTGAGGGTCTAGGTATCTATGCAGGGGTAAATGCGGATGATGCAGGGAAAAATATATATCATTATATATGAGTAATGGAAGACAGACTTAGCTAACTATTATTTAGGCGTATCGATTGGGACGTAGGATTTGGGTGTTTCCGGGGGCTTAGCAGGTTTTAGGGCTCAGGGTTTAGGCTTTAGGTTCAGGGTCTAGGGTTCAGGAGTTTTAGGGTTTAGGTTGTTTAGGGGGTTTGCGGCGTAGGGGTTTAATTCTTAGGAGGTTGAGGCTTCGATTCCTGGGTCCATGTTAGGGATCTTGTGCACTTCGTAGGGGATATGGTTCCAAATAGTATCACAGAAAGGATGACATTGCTTTCTAGTGAACAAGGACTTAGTTGTGCGGCATGTTTACATGTTCAGGAATTGGTTGGCTTAGTGCGTAGGCTTGGAGCTTCGGTTCAGAACTTCTGCGTAGTGGGTGTAGCTTCAGGCTTTTGATATTCAGGGTTGGGGTTGAGGGCTTTTTAAGATCTCGATCGAAACCTTTAGCCCAAGAAACCCCCACCCTGAGATTAAACTCTAAACTCCAAACCCTAAATCCCAAACCCCAAACGAA
>CAJNIZ010006697.1:0-17275 GCA_905231905.1 Symbiodinium pilosum | reverse complement strand
GGCACTTGGCGAAGGCTGCGCGAGACATTTAGGGGTTTAGGGGTTAGGAGTTTAGGGCTTAGGGTTTGCGGATTTAGGATTTAGGGTTCGGGAATTGTTGCACCGTGGTGTATTAGGGTCGTGCAATAGCTTTAGTTTCAACAGCATATATGGTAGTTTCCCAAAATAAGAGGACCCCAATATAGACCCCAAAATATAGGGACCCCCAGAAGGGTACCCCTAATTTTAGGAAATCCCCATATTTAGAGATTGGTCGACAGCCCACAAAGCCGTGAGAAACTGAGCGCTGCGAACTTCGATAAACGTTCTGAACCTGGAACCACCGTCAACTGGAAGCAGGGCAAGCAACCCAAAACCCCAGCACCCCTAAACCCTAAACCCTAGAGCTCTAGATCCTAAACCCTAAACCCCTAAACCCTAGACCCTAAACCCAAAGCACTAAACCCCAGATCCTAAACAACTAGCCCTAAAGCCTCAAGTCGCTCAAGTGGAATCCGAACACGGCAGCGCTGGTGGCCCTGGTAGGCTTGAGCGGTCCTCAACAACCTAGGGTTTAGGGTTCAGGAGGGGTTAGGGTTTAGGGTTTAGGGTTTAGACCGCAAACCTTATGTTTCAAAGTTTCTGCTAAGAGGTTTCTGGTAAGAGTACGGGTTCTTCGTGACATCAGAAAGGCAGATTAAACGCCAGCATGGTTTAAACAGCATCGTGCATCACATTTGAGTTAATGATTTAGGGATTAAGCTTCGCATTCAGGGTTCATGATGTATTCAGTGGTCAGCAAAGACCACTCTCACCCCTAGAATCAAATACGTACGCTACATACAGTGGATGTAGGCAACTGTCGGGAATATTGAATAACAGGGCGGGTGAGGGGGGAGGCTGGTACTGTGAGGGGGAAGGATTTAGGGTTCAGGGTCCCCCTCAACCCTAAACCCTAAACCCAACAAAAGATTTTAGGGTCTAGGATGAACCCACACTCAAGGAGCCCAGACCAATGTAGGTTATTCGCCAAAGTACCTCTGTAGCAACCCTTTTGTGGCGCAAAACAAAAGCCTTAAACCCTGAACCCAATTCGTCCGGGACCCTAACTAAACCGCCTCTCAATCCTATAGACCCTAAACTGTCCCTAATTCCTAAAATACTTCGGGTTTTGGGACAGGTCATTTGTGCGAGCGGGCCATCAACGATTCTGGTGAAGGCAGAGAAATGCGCAAGGAGCTCAGCGAATGCGCCCTCAGGTAGGGTTTCGTGTCTAGGGCCTAGGGTATTGAGTTTAGGGGTGGATGGAGGAAATCTTGCACGTCTTAGGAACCCCAGATCATTGAAATTATTAGGGCTATAAGGTGTATTTGGGGGTGCAAGATTTCCTCCACAGTATTGAATGATTTCCAGGGTTTAGAGTTGAGGGCTTCAGGTCGACGGTGTGGGTTTTCAACATGCCACTCAGCACCCCTATTAGAAAGTTGACTCTCAGGTACCTGCAATAATAGGAGTATGGGGGGGGGGGACCCAAAAAGTTAAGGGTCTAAGGTCCTAGCTAAGTCTTACTACTGAATGCTTTCTAGGAAGCCCGAAGGGTGATCTACATTCTAGGTCCTACGCCCTGAACCCCAAAATCGTAAACCTTAAACCCTATATCCTAAACCCCAAACCCTCAATCATCCTAAATGGTAATTCCCCAAAATAGGGGACGCATTGTGGACACCCAACAATTCTAATCCTTATTATGGGGGCCTCGAAGATGGTATCTGTGATTTTGGGAAACCCAGCACCAAGGTGGACCTCTGCTTTACCAGGGGTTTGGGCTGCCAGTGACTTCCCAGCTACAAGGAGGGGCCCCTTAGCTGTCAGTGTTTAGGGCTTAAGATGAGGGATAAATATATGGTTATATGTTCTATAAACTACAGTTATAGGACTCATAAGTATAGTTATGTAACCGGGGGGCCCCTCTTTGTGCCAACTACCCCGCGCAAACCATACCCGACAGGAGCTTAGTAGGGAATAAGGGAGTCCATATACAGAGATTCGTTTGAGATTATTTAGGGATTACATACCCTAAACTCTAAACCCGAAACCCTAAACCCTAAACCAAGCCACCGGAAGCACCTGCTGGTTGGTAGTAGGAACGACAAATGGAACAGAACATGGAAACGGCAACATCATTAGGGATTATAGGCCACTATGGGAATCCATTCCTGTCTTCCTTGAAACAACCAGTAAGTGCCTAAACCCAAAAACTATGTAAAATCATGGCCGTTTAGGGCTATTATTTTAAATACTTTTGGGGTCCAGGTAGATCCCAACTGCACACCCTTGAGATCTGCACCCCTAGACCTTGGACCAGAAGTTTAGGGTGTAGGGTCTAGGGCTCCTCAACCTTAAGCCGTCGACGCCTAAAACCTAATAGCCCAAACCAGAAAAGGGTCCTTTAAAGAAAAATCAACTCTTTGACCCTGACCCTAATTAAGCTTAACCCCACCTGGACCCCAACAGTATGTGAAATAATAGCCCTCAACCCATAACAATAGCCATAAAGGCCATTATTTTGCATACTTTAGGGGCCCAGGTAGGTAGGAATCAATTTTGATCCCAAAGTATGTGCTGTGCGGTTTTGGAACCCGAACCCTAAACCCTAAACCCCAAACCTGAACCCTGATTAAACCCCAAAGCAAAACGCCAAACCCCAAACCTTAACCCCTAAACCCTAAACCCTAAATCTCTGAACCCCTTTTACTCCAAGCTCCAGGCTGTAAACCTTTCAAAACGGAATTGCGGTGATGGACCGCGAAGTAAGTTACCACTAGATGGATTGACATATATGAGGTTTCCTGACAATGGTAACTTAGCCTAAGTTGCTGAAGAACCAGGACACAACCCCTTTAGAGCCCAGTGTCCATCTCATGTTAGTTGCTTCTCCATTTTTCTAGCTCTCAACCCTGTACAGCGTCTGCCTATAGCCCCTTAAGAAGTTCCTTAACAGCAACTATGAAGTCTTATTTCTCAGGTGCAGCGGTTTCCCGCGCATGTTGGGTGCGCGAAGCAACCTGCTCGAGCACTACGCCTGCACTACTGCTCAGACCCCTAAACCCCAAAAGTATGTAAAATAATGGCCTTTACGGCCATTATTATGGGTTTAGGGCCATTATTTTACAGGCTTTTGGGGTTTAGGTAGGAGGAATTAGGAAAATGGAGTGCTTGGGGTTCAGGCGTATAGAATTCTTCAATGTAGATTCCCTCTGAGGGTTCCAAGAAAATTACCCAACAGTAGTATACTAAACTGGGATTCCACTTCCTAGAAGAGTTTGAGTTTTCACTTTTAGGGATCTGAGGAGCAGGGGTCTGGGGGATAGGGATTTTGGGCGCAGATTTTGAGCTTTAAGGGTTTAGGGGTAGGGATTTCGGGGTTTGGGTTTTGGTGTCACGGGTTCAGGGGTTGTCTGAAGGTGCGAGGGAAAGTTTTTAGTTGTGGGGGAGTTAGGGGATAAGGGCTTCAGGATTTGGAGTTTGTGGTGTGCGTTTCGGGGCATTTTTGTTGAGGGTATGCGGCTGGAGAACTTGCAAAGAAACTGAGACGATTCAAACATGTCAGCAACCCTGCAACATCAATGCTGACGGATAGGTGCCCATCGGCAACCGCAGCAGCAGCGTCAGCAGAGCAAGCAGCAGGGCAAACAATAACCAGACGTAGGAAGGGCCCATTTCGAAGGCTTGTCTGGTAGCGACGGAGGCGGGTGTGCACTCAAGATCACTTGTGCAGGACGAACAATGCCCCAGGAGCAGCGTGATGCCTACTGCGCCGGCCTTAAGGCTCTGTTGAACTCTAATCCTCTACGTTCTGAAGCCTCCCACCCCCTCACTAACCCCTTATCCCCGTGAATGAAACCCTAGCCCTAAACCCTGAACCTATACACCCTAAGCACAACCCTAAGGAAACCTTCGGGGGCTCAAGAGGCCAAGCCATGGTAAACCTCAAGCCGTCAGATTTCCAGGCTTCAGGACTTCCAATTGACCTCCGGGCCTAAACCCTAAACTCTAGCCGCCTAAACCTCTAAACTTTAAATCTCGCCAAAGATGCTTCTCCGAAGGCCTGCCCCCTAAACCTCCCGCACCCTATACTCCAAAGTTTGGAGTCCAAACCCCAAACAAAAAGCCTCACTAAGCAAAGCTCCTAAGTCTTACTCAAAATCCCAAAGAGCCTAACTCCCTAAACTTACCAGACCCGGGTTGAGGGCTTAGGGTCTAGGGGTTTAGGGTGGAAACCCATACCCCAAGCCCTATAGAATCAGTCCAGGTGTACTTCACGGGCCCTCGGCACGGCGATGCGTTTGCGCTGAGGCAGCCGGGTGATGAGGGGGTGCAAGATAAGCGGACCTTCGATGCCACCTTACAAGGTTTAATTCGGGTTGGGCATTTCAACGCAGGGAGCCCTTATACTAGGGTCTCTAGGAAACATGGGGGGGGGGGGGCGAGAAGGTTCCCATAAGGACTTTATATCGGAAGTTATGTCACATCTCCTCAAGCCAAAATTTGGGGCGTAGGGCTAAGGATGTCATATCTGGAAAGGGTACGAAGATTCCAAAAATCGATATATTGCCTTTGTGCTTCGTGTTTGTCCGTTCTCTTTGAGGCTTGTAGTCGCAGCGTTTGTATCGTCTTCCACTCTCCCTTAATGTAGGGGCCGCATCTTTTGCCTTTACTGGGGAAGCCCAAGGAGCTTTGGAGTTGGTAGCCGACGTTTCTACTTGCAGGTGCGGGGGACTGGGTAACTTCTTATACTTGGGTATATAGCCCTACTTTTTCTCCCCTGGTTGGCCTTACAGGGGTTACCTGAAGTTCTAACCCGGGTTTCTAACCGGGGTTCTCCAAGTAGCTACCGCGTCCCATGAATCTCCAAGTAAGTGTCTGGTCTATAGGGTTTGAGGTACGTCGTCTTGGATGGTTTTGACTACGAGCCCCGAAGCCCTAGACTCGGACGCCAACATGCGCTACAAGGGTTTTGTGGCGCAAATGGCAGCGCAAACCCTGAACCGTTCTGTAGCAATCACTCACGGCCTCCTTCCAGTCTGCAAGGTTTAGTTTTCAAGGTGTAAGGTTCTTAATCTTCACAGTTTGACCCCCAACACTTTACCCTCCCCAAGAAAATACCATGGACACCAAAGAGGGCAGTAGAGAGACCATTGTCAATTCAAAAAAGAGCATACGCGGTTCCATGTCAGCTTAGGGAGGGTAATCCGAAATAGCAAAGCTACCAACCAGGACCCTCCTTGTACCCTTTATTTGGGGATATATGGTCCCTAATAGTGGGTACTTAGGCCCTAATAGAGGGTAGGAGGAGGGTCTAGGAACACCAAAGCCCGACCTTCAATCTCACTTCCTTGAAGAGGCTGGGACTTGCTTCAACCCCTATACGAAACACCTCACGATTCTGCCACCTTAAGCCCTGCACCCTGCTCCTAAGCCCGCGACCCCTACAGGTCTAAAATATACTGAATCTTCAGCCCCGCGCTGTGCTCGTAACTTATATGCACTGACCCTAAACCCCTACACCCCAAAGGACAACCCTAGTTAGTTGGCGGCTATTTTGACTTCGTGCGTCTTTTGCAATGATTCCTAGCCCCTACAGTAAGCCACATAGCCACCATTGGTTGAATGTTTTGGGTTCAGGGTTTTGGGGCCTAGGGAACCATTATGTGCCCCAATATCATACAGCCGCTAAGTTTCCTCGAGGGCCCGTTAGATTCCCATGGAATGGGTGCCCAAACCCATGGGTTGCCTTAGGAGTCCAATGCAAAGTGTCTTTGACAGACCCAAGTTTCAACCAAACCTGGGCAAGTTCGAACGACCTCGCCCGGCGATGTATATGGACTATAGTCGAAAATTTGCTTTTATTTCAGGGTCTGGACTTTTTCTAAACAGCCAGATGATTCCCAAATACATAACGGCCAGTCATACTTCCCGACATATCCAGATTCTTCCCAGAATATTCCCAAAACATCCCCTATAAACGCTCTATTTCCTCCATAAATGGCCAGCTAAACCCTTAGCCTTAAACCTTCAATCCTAAACCTTAAACCCTAAACCCCAACCCTGCAACCTTAAACCCTAAACCCCAACCTTTCAACCTTAAACCTTCAACCTTAAGACCCTACTGCAAGGCTCCGCGCATGGTCCAGGAAGGAAGCCGCATGGACACCCTTTGGAAGTGCCGGAGCGCCAAGTACCGGGTAGGGTTTAGGGGTTTAGGGTTTAGGGTTTAGGGTTGGGAAAAGTAGGCTTATACGCCCAGCTATTCGTAGTTGCCAAGTCCCATCTGCAGAGCGGTCCGCGTCAAAGTTCGTATCCGCCATTTGGAAGATACGTAGGTGAAAGAAAATAAGGCAAACTCGTGCATTATCGTTGAAGAAGAAAGGACGCACGACGGCAGGTCCCCAGACCATGCATTAAAGCCCGCCACCACCCGCCGAACGTCCAGGGACCCAACATCCCGCGGAAACAAAGACAGGAAAAAACGGAGATAATGCACGAGTAATATCTCAGTGAGACCTCCGCCCAAAAGACCTTCCTAAGGCTAACTCGTCATCCATCGCTTCGGACCTGCGCTGAGGGGCAGCCTGACGTAAGCAGTCGCTGGCACAGGGAGGAGATTCAATCAAAAGTGAATCCCAGGGGCAAAGAATGGAGATTTCCCTGAGAACCCGCTCGTCTATACATGAGGCAATGACTGGTATAGCGCTGGAGGGCAATGGAGATTCGTTCCTGTAACATGTATCGCGTACGTCCGCTGGACGTCCATTCGGACCATCAACCGCTTACACAACGAATCCAGGATCCTCTTACCCTCCTCATTCATACCCCCTGCGTGGTCAAAAACAATCGGTTCAAATCCAATCCCTTGCTCGCGACACCTGGTATGGGTGGCTTGGTTGAGCCGTTTTGTTGTTGCATGATCCTCCGTAGCCAAGTGCCCTCTTGCCATCCGAAACGGGGAGACAACCGCAAAATCAATTGCAATCCGCGGAAGAAAATGCCATGATGATTGACGGCANNTTCATCGGGGAGAAGTCCCAAGGGCTCTATTTTCAATCCAAGTCCTCCTCCAGACAAAAAGGGACAAACCTCATCACGGATACAATTTTGCAACCCCGTTTTTCCAATCATGATACAAGTCAAGCAGTGGTGACTATATCGATCCGAAACTTGAGGACAGCGCAAGCAAGCCTCATCTGCATCAAATAAGGGCAAACCAAATCGCATAGATATTATTGAGTCTGAAAATGCAACGTTGGAGAGACAATTATCGAATGCATGGCTGGGCGCGCAGCGGACCCATCCATCAGCCCAGCATCCCGTAGTTGCCAAGTCCCATGAAGCTCCAATTCAAGGCTTCTTGAAAAACACCTTTCTGCTGGTTAGATTGCTACAGGATTTCAGGCTTTCGGGCTTCCCTAAACCCTAAACCTTAAGGTACAGGGTTTGGGCTTTATGCTACACAGTGTGTGGTTTTAGGGCTTAGGCAGGCCAAGCAGAAGGAACCTCAAGTTATATATAAGGGGGCGTTAATTACCCAAATCTAGAAGGGACTTTGCTGAAAACCTCAAACAGGGAACCCCAAGAATATAGTAGGTATATAACAGAATAGGAGGACCCTGGTAGGTATATTCCTAGTATATTTCCACTATATTCTTGAGGTTCCCTGTTTGGGGTTCTCAGTAAAGTCCCTTTCACATTGTGGTATTGACGCTATAACTGTCAGACTATAAGAGTCTCCTACTCTTAGGGATTAGGTAACTGAAATTCCCTGCTCACCAAGAACATGATAGACTCCTTGGGTAGGATCTTGGCCAAGAGGGATTTTGAAGATCTACATAGCTTCAAGGGTTGAAGGATCAGGGTTCCTGCCTTTGTAAGTCAGCTAGTAGCCGAAGAGTCTATATGCCATTGCACATTCGAACTTCTCAGCAATCATCCAAGGATGGTGATAAGCGATGTTGTGAAGGTTAGCGTCCATATTGAGGACTTCGCAAGCATCATATGATTTTTGTAAGGCTTTGCTCTGAAAATTGGAGCTACCAAAAACCCTTTACAGCATTTCCTTGTCAGAAAACAAAAAAAACCTCCATCATATGAGACATAGTCTAAACTCCTTGAACGGGGTTAGATAGGGGATTATATAGAGAACTATACTAGCGGAGATATCAAGAGAAAATACTAGGAGTTCAGACTATGGCTCATATAGCCCATAGGATGCATGTTAGAAAGAGGAGGGTAGATTGTGGGCATTCAGCAAAGGCAGGAGATAAGGGGCCCATGGTTTAGGTTTAGGGTTTAGGGTTTGGACCTTACATTTTCCAAAGGTCTCTGGTGCGGGGGTCTTGAAGGTTGAAGGCCACATGAGGCGATTCGTTTCAGTCCGGATTCTTTTTTTTTTTTTTTTTAATCAGAGCTCTCGGCAGGTTGCTTCAGGGTGCAAGGACTCAAATAGGATGGGTCTAGGCACTACGTACCATGCTCTCAGTTAAGAAGTTCGAAAGTTGCCGTGCGTACCATAAACTTTTATTGCAGAACGGCTAGTACTGTGCGACAACATCCCGTGACATCTTTATACCCAGAGCAACACCTTCGAACCCTACTGTATACCCTATCAGCTCATTGGGTTTAGGGTTTAGGGTTTGGGTAGGTTGTTGTTGAAAAAATGTATTTTTGATGATCCCAAACCCCAACATGCAATATCAACCTGGTGTGTATAATAACATGACAACCATAGCCCTGCTTCCCCCTGACGATTCCTACTGCATGGCCTATAGTGGTACTGTATAGGGTACCATATTCCGGGCTCTACTTCGTAGATCCTCCTAGGGGTCTGGGAGTAGGTCACCAGTTATACCCCTAAGCCCCAAACCCTAGCCAACCCTAAACCTTAAACCCCAAACTCTGAACCCCAAACCCTACACCCCTAAACCCTTAACCCTAAACTCCAAACCCCAAACCCTGAACCCTAAACCCTAAACCTAAGCGTGTCAGGTCTTGGTGGTCGTCCTGGCTGACATGGGGAGCGGGGCTCTTAGTGCATGGCCTCCACGGGACTCGCAGGCGTAGTGGAGAGGACACCTTGGAGAGAGATGTGGAGAAGGACGAGGTTTTGGGTATGGGGTTTAGAGTTTAGGGTATACCTGGGCCCCAAAAGTATGTGAAATAGTGGCCTTTATGGCAATTATTATGGGTTTAGGGCTATGATTTTACATACTTTTGGGGTATAGGGTATAGGGCTTAGGGTTGAGTGATCCCAGAATCCAGAAGCCCCCCCCCCCCCTGTACGACTTAAGAGTCCATCCAAGCCCTGCACCGCTTGGGGTGTGGAGTGTGGCAGGCTTTGGGCTAAGGGTCTTGTTTTTTCTTAATTTCCGCTCCGCAGTACTCTCAAGAAGCTCCCAACCTCAACCAGAATAGATAGCTTCTACACTCTGAGACCTACATCCAAAATGCTAGAAACCTTTACCCTTTGCTGTCTCAAAGCCCCTCAAGATTCAGAGTAGCTTACATGGTCCAAAGAGAGCTCATCATCTCATGGTTTAGGGTTTCGGGTTTTGGGGGATCCCCACACATTTCTATGGTCTTCTAGGGTGCCCATGGTTTGAAAGTTCCTGCGGTAGATCCCTAAACCCCAAATCCCAAACAACCTTCAGGTTGCGAGGTTCCCTAGATTGACAGGTGTTGATACCTATACTAAGAGGGTCCTGATGTTTCTGCATTTTCTTGCGGACCTGTTTCATGGGGCTGACGGGCATTACAGAAGAAGAGGTTCTGCCTCTTTGAACCCTGAACCCTACACCCTAAACTCCAAACCTGGAACCCTAAACCCTAAACCCTGTAAACCCTAAACCTTCAACCCTGAACCCTTAACCCTATACCCTCAACCCGGCATTTTGAAACACAGTTGCTTAAAAGAACCAATTACCAGGATGGAAAACAACTCCCAAGCCTTAAAGCTTCTTTAGGGTTTAGGGTTTAGGTATCCCAGTAATATCTTTTTTCCCCGTTTAAGGGTTTATAGTCTCCCTTAAGTGGATAGAAATATGGGGCATATGGGGATCTAATAAAAGATATACCCAAAGACATATTCTATCTACGTGAGGGGGACCATACCCCAGTAGTATCCTTTTACCCTGTTTAAGGGTTTTTGGTATAGGGCAGGTAGCCCAGTAGTACCCTTTTGTCTTTTGGGGTCTTCGTATTAACGCTGAACATAAGTAAGAAGTGCACCCTTATTATTAAAGGGTTACTGGGGAACCTAGATCTAATAAAGCACTGCAATTTGTATGGGAAACAGTTTTTGTCTTTAGCACCCTCACAAGTCTAGCCAGGGCAACAGTTATACAATGTGGTGCAAGACCTTCATCTGCAGTAGGCCTCCCGAATGTTTCAAACACTTGCAAAAGAAACTCCTCTTGGTCTTGTCTCGCTGGCTCCAAGGGTCCAAGTACCTAATAGCCATATACATGCCCAAAGCCTGTACCCCAAAAACCAAGGACCTAATTGTGGGTTTCATGGAACCATGGCAGGTGGAGTGCGCGAGCGTGTATGCGGATTATAGCAGGGATCCAGTGATCCCATCCTTCACTCTTCTTGAAGCACCAAGGAAGTTCTCGGGTTCAGGGATTAGGGCGGGAGCGGGAATGAAATGACATTCCCGGCGATCCAGGTATATGAAAAATAGCTACTCTGCATCCCTGAAGTCAGTCTGCAAATTATTTGCTACTTTTTGTGGTTAGACCCCTAGGGTTTTTAGTCTTCCGGTAAATCTCTTGTACAATCCGTAGTAGATGTTGCTGTGATACTAGCTCCTGCAACATACCTTAGACCCTAAATACCGTCATGAACTTTCAAGTACAGTAAACACCCTAAAACCCCTAAACCTTTGAACCCAAAACCCCTAAACCCCACACTCCTAAACCACATAACAATCCACCCAGGTGATATGGGCTCCTGCAGCATAACCACCTCAACGCAACTCCTAGCCAGCATAAGAGCAGCTTGCTCAGGCTTCCAGGGTTTAAGATTTAGGTGTTAGAGCTTAGGATTTAGGGTCTAGGGTTTAGGGTTCAGGGTCTAGGATTTAGGGTGTGGGGTTTGGGGAGGAGAGAAATTAAGGTTCGAGGTGCAATACAGAAGCTTGAATATTTACAAAGATTGGGAAACACCCTGGTGATAATCATCCAGCCCCCTACACTATGGATCTGAGGGATGCGCTAAAATTGTGGTCTCTTAGGTCAATTCCCCCTATAGTCATAGCTCCTTAATATGAAGTTAATAGAGCCCTAATATACCCATAATAGTCCCTTGTGGTACCCACTACTGGGTGGGGGATTGACCCAAGTGGTCTCCGGTTTAGTTTTATTCGCTTGCAGATCCAGGGCTACTATGTACTGGAATGGACTACGATTCAGGGATTATATGAGTAGTATTTCATTTGGGGATACTAGGGTACCCAATATAGAGTAAGATTATATCCTCCTTTTGCGTATGGGTTTAGCTTTCAGGTATGTTGAGTTGGAATTTTGAGAGTTTGGTGTTCAGGATGGTGTTCAGGATGCTGTAGACGCATGCCGTTGAAGCGCGTACACCTTCGGGTTTGGGGTGGAAACTTTGTACCTTTTCATGCGAGCTCCTTAATCCTTGTATGAAGATTTCCCAAAATGAGGGGTATGTTTTGAGAGAGAGTCTCTATAGTAACCATTGTCGTAGTATGTGGTCTGTATTGGGTACCCCCTATTTAGAGAAACTACCATAAGCCCTACTAACGGCCCCAGTGCCCATGTTGTAAGGCATGGTTTGCACTTGAGCTTTTGGGGATGTGTTTGCATTTGACGTGTAGTGGCGGGTTTCTCTAAAGCGCAGATCTGTTATGAAGGATCCCTATATAAGTATAGATGATTGGCTATCAGGGTGTTGATAGTCATCGGATACCCATCGCAGAATAGGGGAGCAAGCGCAAATCGTACTAAGAGCAGGATGCGAATTATTATGACTATTACTCGTAGGAAGTACGTGCCAGATTTTGCATGAAACAGTGGCAAGCACAAACGCTAGTAGCCAAACTGACCTGCTGCTGTGGCTGTGGTGGTGGTGGTGGTGGTGGTGGTGGTGGTGGTGGTGGTGGTGATTGCTGCATACGCCGAGGCTACAGCGCATCCGGGTGAGTGAGAGCGGCCGAAGATTCTTAAGATTCCAGATAAGCCCTTCATACTAATATTAAACACCACCTTCCCCGCCCGTGACTTAGAATATGCCCGGATAATCTGCCCCCCTCCTATACATATATGTATGTGTATATATATATATGGTCTCTTACATGGAATATTTCATGTGAGGGGTGGGGGTGTAGTGTAGTATTAGTATGAGGGGTTTCTTGAGCACGAGGAACTGGCAAGAAACGCGCATAGCTTCAAGCAACACGCTTCATTTCAGACCCGTGGTGTCCATACCGTATTGCGATAAGCGCAATCCCAGACCCCCTAAAGGATCCAAAACATGGAAGCCTCCAAACAAACATTGGGGAACCTAGAAAATTATGAAAGGATTCCATTGGCTCCTTTAGGGGGTCTGGGATTGAGCTCCGACTCCATAGTTGCCAAGCTCGGACGTTGCTGAAATGGCATTGCCCGGGTGTTTTTTGAAGCCGACAAAGACTTGGCCAATAACAGCCCCTAGGGCTCCAGTTACCTAAATGTTGGGTTTAGGGCTTGGGGTTTAGGGTCTATATATCCTATAGTTATACATAGCCCCATACTATTATTTAGGGTTTAGGGTCTAGGGTCTATATACCCTATAGTTACATAGCCCAGTAACCTACTATTTAGGTAACTGGGAGCCTTAGGGAGCAGCCAGCCGCAGTGTTTGAGTGTGATTCCCTAAGCGTCTAAGTACCCAAATCGTATGCATTATTAGGTCCCAAAGTACCCAAAATGTAGGAAGACATTTGGGCCCATATTACATCCCCAGTACCCAAATCATATGCATTGTTTGGTCCCAAAGTACCCATAACTTATGGAGACATTTGGGCCCATAGTACATCCCCTTTTGGTACATGGACCCTTGGGCACCGTCATCCGCTCAGCTGTGAAAGCGAGCTCGATCTTTCCTGCATCCCAAACGGGACGAAGCAGATGGAGGGTTGACCTACCCTGCCTAGCATGGAAACCCGCGGTTTTAGGGTGTAGGGTTTGGGGAAACCCATATGAGGTATCATCTAAACTCCTTAAAGGGGGCTATATATGGGTTTATATAGGGCCGTACTATAGGGGTAATTAAGGGGGATACTAGGAGTTTAGATTATTGCTCATTTGGGGATTTCTCACAGTACCTTAGAATGCGGGTCCTGATAGTTCGGTTCCTCTTGTAATACAGGTCCCTGTACAGTTTCCCCCCCTACTGGGAACAGTAATTTGAGCCAAGTCCAACCGTAAACCCTAAACCTTAAACCCTAAACCTTGGGTACTGCCCCGCTCAGTAACAGTTGGATAATAATTTCAATAGGGTTCTATGTAGCCCTTAATAGGACCCCTAATATAGACTGTTACTGGGTGGGGGCAGTACCCAACCTAAACCCTAAACCTTTTGAATGGGCCTCTTTTGGGTTTCCGCACTGGTTCAGCAAGGGAGCGTCTTTCCTCAGCCTCAAGCCGCATACCTTAAGTCCTGAACCCCCAGCCCTCAGCCCAAACCCTAAAACCTGAACCCCACACCCTAAACCTAAAATCCTAAATCCTAATCCCAAAGGGTCCATGTAGGTATATGGTATATACTTAGGGGCCAAAGGGGTTCCCATATACCTACTTTAAGGCCCAAGTATATCCCATATACCTACATAGACCCTTTGGGAATCCTACTTTGAGAAGTTCATGTCTAGGTCCTACCGGCTTACCCACTGTAGGAGGCCTATGGATTTAAAAGATACAGTTGAGCATGAGCACGGGTTCAGGGCCTAGGGTTTAAAGTTTAGGATTTAGGGTTTAGGGTTTAGGGTTCAGGGCCTAGGGTTTAAAGTTTAGGATTTAGGGTTGTGGGCAGCTACTAGGCGGGTGCCCGCAGATGAGGTGTACGTAAAGCTTATATGAGGGGAGACCTGGGAGATCAGGAGGTATGTAAGGGCTATACAAGGTCCATACCCCCTGAGATTACCTTCGGCAAGCCCTACACTCGAACCCCAAAGGTCAAATCCGGACACCCAACCAACACCTCTGCTTATAAAACGGGCCCCAATAAGGTCATTTAAGGGAATGATTATAAAGGCTACCAGAGCAGCGGCATTGTGGCTTAGGGCCTACAGCCTAAACATGTCATATTTGCCTTTGCTGGAACTTTCGGGTACCCTGAAACCTTAAGCCCTAAATCGTGTCATGTTCTACGTAGAACTCTAGGAAATGCAAGTTTGCAGCCTGGGAACTATGGTATCATAGTAGACTACGGTCTAAACCAAAAAAAAGTGTTTTTCCCCATATGAGCTTAGTCTAGACTCCTAGCATCCCTCGTAATAATCCCTATACTAGTCCCTTATATAATCCCCCATATGACCTCCTCTAAGGAATTTAAACCCTAAACCGTAAACCCTAAAGAGTAGTCTCCTATATAATCCCTCATATAACCCCCTTTAAGGAGTTTACACCCTAATCTACAAACCCCAAACCCTTAAAACCCAAACGCCTAAACCCTATATAATCCTCGTATAAGCCCCCCTAAGGAGCTCAGACTCTAGCTCATAGCATAGCCTTCAGCTCAGGATCCTACTGGTTTTCTTTTTTTTTGGATACCAAAGAAAGCGCTAACCCGGAACTGGGTTTAGGGATCAGAGTTTAGGGTTCAGAGTTAGGGTTTTGGCTTCAGGGTTTAGGGTTTAGGGCAAACAAAAACACCGCGATCAGCTGGACAACAACAGTAGGTTTTAGGGTTTAGGGTATATGGATCCCCTTTAAGAGAGATCTTCGGGTGGACGGACGACAAGGTTGCATTGGGAATCAGAGACATTCACTTGGAGATTCATAGGTCGTTCTGTGGATGGACGATTTTTCACAACCTTGTATACCGTATACCTTACATCCGAGGAATTGCAGCACTTGAGAGTGAGGTCCCGGGCGCCGCAGTACGTGGGTTTCAGGGTAAGATTTCTAGAGTATATCTACTTCAAGATTCATATCAGGTACTTAGAGCTTGTTGTGTAAGTATTAAGTTCTGTTTTAGACTTTAGCAAGTCTACTTCGTACCAGGAATAGTTGGCCTGCAATAAGACCTGCTAGGGACAGTAGGTAGACTTTGAAAGCCCAGAGAGTTTCCAAGTTTGTTTAACTAATGCTCCTTGTTGAGAACCAGTATTCTGGTTGCTGGCAGCCTGCCGTGTGGGGCTTCTCGACCACTAGACCAGACGGAGATCAGGGCATCTCATGAGTGGCTATCGGCTAAAAGCCGCAACACAAGTTGAGGCTATTATGCAAAGATTTGGTGGTTCTTTTGATTTGATATGTCTACGTGGCATCCCGCATAGCCCCTCTTACCAGCGCCCCAGAACCCCCATTATTACATAGACTCCCTACACTAAACCCTGAATCCCTATTATTGACTCTGACAGGTTTGAGGACATTAGGGTTTAGGGCTTCAGGGTGTAGGGTTGAGGTGACAGAGAAGACCTTGCACGACCCACATACCTAATACTCTAGGAACTAGCGTGTTGCAGGGTTCTTCCAGATTTCCTGCATGTGAAACCTAAACTCTAAACTCCAGGCCCCGACATGAAAACACAGTTAGGGTTTAGGGTCTAGGGTTTAGGGTTTAGGGTTTAGGGTTCCCCGTCCAGATACTACTGACAGTAAAGCTAGATACTCTTTAATTAATTGTTAGGCTTCGTGCATTGAACATCGCATCCGACAATGATTTAGTAAAATTGCAGTCTACGACTCTGTGGTCCGAGCCACTCATCTCAGTCGCCGTGCGACCTCTGGAAATCAGTGCAAGTTTTGAACAATGAATAGTGTCAGTGGGTAGGGCTTAGGGCTCTAAACCCCAAACCCTTAGCCCGACATGCTCGCAAAACCCTGACCGCAGAACGTTAAACCCTAAAACCCTAAAACCCTAAAATCCTAAACCCTAAAATCCTAAAATCCTAAACCCTAAACCCTAAACCCCAGCCCCAGACCCACTTCGTAAACCCAAGCCGTAGACCCCCAAAACCTGCCTTCCTCAATCTCAAGCTGCTGTTAAGGGTTTAAGATTTAGGGTGTAGGGTTATAAGGGTTTAGAATTTTAGGATGTAGGGTTTAGGGTTATATAAGAGTTTTAGGGTCATAGAAGAGTTTTAGGGCTTTAAACACCAAAGCTGGCAAAAGGTCACGGCAATATCATTACCTCAATAAACAACCGCGGAGGCAGCACGAGGCCTTTCATCCCGTCTAAACATGGTGTTATGACAGTTCCTCAACGTGCCAAGTACCAGTGTGGAAGGTCCCGCTTTCTCAAAGCGGTGTTTAGGGTTTAGGGTCTAGCCGAAAGGGTCCAAGAACCCAAATATTAGGGCTTTAGGTCCCAAATACCATTCAGATTATTGTACTTGGGCCTCAGTATCCCATTCTGGGACCCGTAGGGTAGGGTCCTGCTGTGTACGATTGGGTCCAATAGTGTTCCTCACTACATACTTGGGAGTTTCAATCCCTCAGCCCTAAACCCCATAGCCGTTCGGTACCTTGTAGAGAGAGCCTGGAGTCCGAACGGAAGCATTCCGTTTTTGTTTGTTACAGGGGGATGCTCAGAACTGCCTAGCTCAGTCAATTCAGGTAGGGAATCTAGAGTCCACAAAGGTTCCTTAGTATGACTTGGTAGTTTCCCAGGATAGGGGGGCCCAATATACGTGGACCCCAATATACTACCATCCTTATTAAAGGGAGCTTTCAAAAGAAAGGTACCCTAACTGCGGGAAACCCCACTTCTGAAGATGTATGATACATTTACAAAACTGGAAGTTCCAGGGTGCCCATAAACGTTCCATTTTTCCCCGTACTAGTAGCCTTTATATCCATTATTTTGGGGCTAGAGGCTGTGCTTATGGGTAATCCTAAGCCCTGAGGGGTTAAAGGCAATTCTTTATGTCCGTGTATTGCAGGTTCAGGCGGAAGCTGGATCTCATTAGGCAGCATGGTACAAGCTAGCAACAGGAGGCGAGGGTAGCACAGGGGTGTTTCGTGGGAGGCAATAAACTGAGAATTTTGACGACCTAACCCGACCTCATCCTAAA
>CAJNIZ010006695.1:0-17278 GCA_905231905.1 Symbiodinium pilosum | reverse complement strand
GCTCAGCAGGCGCCGCCGGTAAATTCATGGTGCACCGGCGCTCCTGCTTCACATGGCCGGACTGCTCGCCCAACACCTCATGCTTCACAAAGTCTCTCAATCTGTCCTCAGATCTGGCCCAGATCTGTCCACATCTGGAAATCTCGGGAAGCGATCTGCTATTTGCTCCCACAGTCGCAAGGCGGGTGCGTCTAAGTTGTCAGGGCTACACGAAGCACTACTAGCCTGAATGGAGGCCAGTCCATACACCCTTGCATGCAGAGCCCACTCCGCATCCCCCGCAAGAAGATTCACTGCTTCGCTCTCTGTGCCAGGGTTTAGGGTTTAGGGCTTAGAGACGCTGGCAGGCAGCAAAAATGGATCATCCTGTGCAAGCATGGCATTCAAACACCACAGACAAGCGGGTCGAGCGTGAGCCGCTCAGTAATAGCCAGATCCACCGGTAAAAGAGCGCTCAAGAGCAACTACGGACTCTGGCTCAAATTCTGTCAGCAACTCGCTCCCTGCAACGCACTACTTTGCAGATCCGATTCTTCCAGCCAGGGATCAAGAAGCAGCATCCTCTCCAAATCCGACAGATACGCAGCTGCGAAGCTTCGCGACGGATTACTACTCCAAGTTTCTGAGAGGACAGGACATGAGTACAGGCGACCTGAAGACCAAAGTCCGCTATGCAGAATCCAAACTTCAGGTCACCTGTTGTGGTATATGATTTGGCAACAGATTCTTGACCTGTATGATGAACAACACTTCTTTGACACCTTTGCCAACAGCTTTGGTGTGGAGTTTACAGAAGAGTACATCACGCGCTTCGGGGAGGACCAAAGATTGGACCTCACCTACCAAGTTTAACAGTCTGTCAGAATGGAGCTCCTTTCAGAGCCTCAGACTCAGACCTGGCTGAACATGCGTCCACTTTGAGGCACAGAGGACCACGCCCGAGTTCCAGCGAATAGCTAACTTAGCTGCCATCCTCAGGACTGAGCAACCAGGCCAAGGCGCTCCAACCATTTGGAATCAGAGATCAAAAGGAGAAGGCTCACCTCCCGAAGTGCAACAACAGCCGTAGCTCAGCTAGTTAAACCAGCTCTAAGGCAATAGACCAGAGCAGAGTCCGGGTTTCACCAGCGTCAAGGACACGCCATGCGAGATCCGTCCGCAGCGTGGTGAGTGAGTGAGTGAGCGAGTGACTGAGTGAGAGTTGCTGCTGCGGTTGCTGCTGCTGCTGCTGGTGTTGTTGTTGCTGTTGTTGTTGTTCTCATTCTCAGAGCGGCAGTGGCAGTGGGATTGGCAGTGGTAGTGAGAGATTGCAGTACCAACAGCCGTAGATAGAGGAGAAGTAGCACACAAAACAAGAGGCGGAGTGTATGTATGAATAGATGAATATGTGCATTGTTCTTGTTGGGTTTCCTCGGTTTATGCCGCAGTGGAATCCGCGGAGGTTTCAGTAATTTCCTGAAATACAATCTAGAGGCTCGCCAACATGCTCCTACACGCCCGCTCCAGTACCAGCAGCAGCAACAGCAGTCATTTCAGCAGCATCTGCGGCAGCGTCAGGCTTTCCTACACTCAATCCTAGCTTCGCAGACGCATACGCAGGACAAATTGGGTATACGTATGGGAAATTCAGGTATCCGCATTTCAGGTACCAGACATACACCAAAACTCTCCTTCTTTGAAAGACCCTGGATTTTGGTACTATATTATATCCACTAATCACTAATTAAGTAGACCCACGGTGACCGCATTGTAACCCTTCATATAAGAAGGTTGCCTAAAATGTTAGTAACCCCAGGCTCCCAGTCAAATGGATCCCGTAGATCCCTGTTGCCAGATTCTTGCGTTGCGCTCTGGACAGGCTGGTCCGAAGGTTTGATGTTTCCAGAAAGTACAGCGTAGGGTTTAGTAAGGCCCATTCTGGCAGCAGGGCTGGCTTGGACAGGTCTAAAGGATGGCAGTCTTACTTGTTTTTCCCCAGGAAACTTTGGTTCTAGGGTGTGTCTCAGCATGCTGCTTGTTTGCGGATTGGATATTTTACTATTGCGAATCCTCCCACGCAAACTTCTTATTCACGGGGGGCTGGAGAACGAACAAGTGGACCGCCTGTGATTTCTGCCTCTGAAGCGTTAGCTAAACAATGTGCTGCAGTCCCGTTGGCCAGACATTCTGATCAGAGAAGCCATGTGTTGTTTGCTGTCGCCACTGTGCTCAGGAAGCACGACATCCTAATAACTCCTGAACTGGAAACCCTGTTCCGAAAATATGACAGACCATTTGACCTCTGGGTCTCTGAGCTTCACCTGTCCCTGCTACCGGGCGGGGTACTGTAGGAGTTCACAGCCGTGGCTACAGTCTAGTGGACGTTTCGGCCGCGTCGCGTTGTGTTCATGAAGCTTTTACCAGTTCGTCGCTCTGGGAGTGAGGTTGCTACTGCCAAGGTCCTGTTTGCTGTCTCTTGACCCTAAACTCCGAACGCAGATCGTGCTGCTGATGTAGCGCCGCGCTTCAAAATTGAGCGACTACGCTCCCAGAAATTCAGTGTGTCCTGAGAACAATTGTTCAGTATCCGGGAACACGACCCAGAGCGCTAAGCCCAAACCCTCGTTGCCTACATCTCAATCTCTAAAGCCTTTGAGCTTATAGCAGCCCTTGATTCAAGATAAATAAATAAATATATATATATATATAGTCCCCCTTAAGTAGATAGAATATGGGTTATTTGGGGATCCTAGTGTAACACACCCAAAGCCATATTCTATCTACTTAAGCGGGACTGTATCACTAAAACCCCCAGTTTCTGTTGCATGCTCTGTTTGATTTGCCATCTCCTATTAAGAGCCTTTCAACGAAGCCAAGGGTCGCATTCCATTTTTCATGTCTGTGTGCGCGTGTTCCTAGTTGATCCTCCATTGGTCTAGCCCAAACCCTACAGTAAGTTCCGTTTGCCTCTCCATTGCCTACTAACAGCGAGCAATAAAGATTGAAGGACGAATGCCTGAGTATGGCCGCATTAGCATTGCTTCCGGAGCGGCTACGAGGCTGGCTGGAAGGTTTTTTGTTCAATGGATTTAGGGTGTCAATGTGTCAAGCTTGTTCTTGTTTAATGGACTGCCAGGCTTTAAGGTTTTAAGCATACAGCATCGGCTTGGGGTTGTTTTGGTTAGGGGGCTTTGAGGTTTAGGGTTCACAAGGTCAAGAGCTTATAACCCTAGAAGGATTAGTGTGTAGGGCTGTTAGGATGAAGTGTAGGGTTACGAGGTCCAGGTGTATGTAGCTTATTTGTTGGGGTTAGGGTGTAAATTGTGTAGGCTAACTTTCCTGGGCTGCTTTCAGCAGGATCTTGTTCAGGGCATGATCAGTAGTATGCTGGCAAGCATCACAGTTCATCGCTGTCATCGGCATCAGCAGGGTGTCTCGTCATACAGCTACCCAGACCTTGCAAATACCCGTAATAATGGCCTTCAACCCTGAAGCATCGGGTAAAAAAGCTATCATTTTACGGGTGTTTGGAGGTCTAGGCATGGCTATTACTTAGATTGTAACACATCATGTGTCCGCGGTGTCGGCATGTTGGCTGTCGTCGCGGTCATCCACTTGCCGGCAGACTAGGTAATAGATGGGCCGAAATTATTGCCAAACTTATCGTCCTAGATTCCTTGAAAAATGACGGAATAGGGTACCTCGAACAGGCCCCAAAACGATGTTGTTATTTGTTTGGGCCCCTGCATCGCGTAGGCAGAGCGAAGAGTTGCAGACGTTTCCCATGTAACGCGCGGTCTAATCCCTGTAAACTACCCAAAAATTCCAGTTCATGTCATTTCCCATTCTCTTTTCCACTTGATTTTCCATTATTGGGGGATAATAGTCCTAGATTGCCCCTAGATAATCCCAAAAAACCCATAAGCAAGTAATGTCTACCAGGAGGCAAGTAGGCTGGATGGTTAGACGAACGATGGGTAATGGTGATGCCAAACCCTATCAGGGTTTAGGGTTCCCACGCCCCTAACTCTATGCTACAATGGCATTAGGGTCTGGGCCGGAATGGTAAGTTGAGATTCGTGAGTTGATAGAGATGACGCCATGGTTGTGCGCCTGCTTGGGATCTATGATTCCGGTTGAAGGGCTTAGGGTTTAGGGCCTGGAGTCTAAGGTGTATGATTCTGGATTCAAACCACCGCTGCATGCACCGGCATAGATCTAGTCCGTCCTGAAGGCCCGGACTGCCCAAAGTCCATGTACCGAAAGCTCGACACAGAAACCTACAAGATTGAAGGACCCCTGAAAGATACGGTATCCCTTAACATAGACCCATTAAACCGGATTGTAACCCTTTGCAAGTAGGTACCCTAACGCATTTAGGACCCCTGGGTCCCATAAGGTATTTATTAATCCAAGTTTGATACTTCAAAGAAGGGAGATGGCATCATCCCAATTTTTTCAACCAAACAATAGCCTCTCATAGCTGAATGCGACTGATGTTTTGCATGTGGGATTTACGGTTGGGCTGTCAACTGCCCTACAGCAAACATCTTCAGGATGCGCCTAGGATCATTTCTTGTTAGTCTCTGTTTGGTGACATGCCCACAGGGGCGAACTATATGCAGGTAAACCAGGAGAATCCCAACAAAAAGAAGTGTTAGGTCTGGGAAAGGGTTCGGGTTTACCATTCACATGAGCCATTGTCTAAACTCCTAGTATCCCCCTTAATAAGCCCCATAGTAGTTCCCTATATAATCCCCTATATAACCCCCTTTGAGGAGTCTAGACTATAGCTCACATGAACTTCTTGGGAGTAGGGTCCGCCACTTTGAGCATATCGAGGATCTTTCAGTATACGGGGGCTGAAGACATGAACCCTATTGCAAACCTGAAAATCACAGTTCTGGTTTAGATGGTAGTCTGCGTAGGGGGGAAATGTACAGAAACTTCAGAATTGTTAGCTGGCACCCAGAAACCAGTCAGAGCGTTAAAAAGCTACGCTTGCCCTATAAACCCTGAGCCAAATGCTGAACTAGAAGCCCCAGACTGAAATCTTAGAGCCCGTGAACCCGCTTTGCACTAAGTGCCTGAGCGCAGGCTCTGGGCCATTGTATGGATTTTAGGGGCCCTTGAAGATGTGGGCGTGCATATATGTATATAACTATGTTATCCATCCATAATTACATTGATGTATATGGACATATACATAGAGAGAGAGAGAGAGAGAGAGTAGTCAACCCTAGAGCCGGTAGAAGAAGAAGAGAGCAGTCAAAAGGGGCCTCACAGTCCAGCTGGCAGGGCTCGAGCAGAGTTCGCTCTCGGTGCCACTTCGGGCGGCGATCTGTGCGGGCGTCCAGGCCTCGGGCTTGTTAGCGTGGGTTGTTTTTCAGGTTCCTGGGGACGATACGGATCTCTTGGGACCCTTCACAGGGGCTTAAGCCAGGAGAACGGAACATCAAACGGAAAAACTAGATCAAACATGAAACGACAACTGCATGCTGGATAGGACACATCCGGCTTGGAAAAAAGGATCACTCGCTGGTTATTCGTAGGGAATGAATAGATGGAATATACACTGGAAATTCAGTGGTTTAGCGTACAGAACTCTGTTTGGATAACGAGGCCACTATAGGGGTCCATTCCTCCACCTCCTGTTAAACAACAACCGGTAAGTGAGTCCAGCGATCTCTCCCTGGTTATTCGTAGGGAATGAAGGAAAAGAACATTGAATGAAGGAAGTGGTTTAGCATACAGCGAAACTAACTTTTTTTGGTGCGTGGGGGGGGGTGTAAGGATGCATCTGCGATGACGTACACCCTTCAAATCACTGCGCCTGCCAAAGGTCTTGCCATTAGTTATAGTCCAAGCATCGCCCCTGGACTCCCGCGAGATCTGATTTGATTTTATCATCGTCCCATTAATCCAAGCTTCCCCCCCATTAATCCAATGCTCGTCTTCAATCAGCCCCCAGCTTTGCCCCGTTAGTCCGTGGGGAGAATTGACTCATTTCTATAGTTGCCCCCATAGTCCAAGCTTCACCCGAACAAAGAGAGGGCTGGAAAGTTTGGCTGGAATTAATCCCAAGAGTTTCTTGATCCTCGAAGTATGTTTTGCACGATCTCCCATGCCTGCCAACATTCGTGACGAGAAATCTGCAAAATTCGCACCAGATTTCGACCTGAACTGAACCACTCTTGTGGTTCATCCGTGCCACGCTTGCCATGCTTTTTGTCCGTGTGCGCTGGTGGGCCCGCTCGTTTGACCCTCCCGCACACAGCGATCGTTTCGGATCATAACAGGGCCACTGTAGCAACCATTCTCCCGCTAAACAACGAGCTGGAAGTGAGTCCTATTCCTTTTTTCACATATGTTTAGGCGGGCGAGAGGATTGTAGGGCCGCAGGCTTTGTGGAGGCTTTGGGGTTTAAGATGGTGTAAGGGAGTTCGCTGTCAAGGGCGCAAGTGGGTGGGATTCGTGTATCCCAGCTGTACTTCCGCTTCGCTAGACCCTGATGACGTGATATCCTACAGCAGATGGCCTTGGGTGGGGATCTGACATGATGTCTGTGCAGCATTATGAAACTCTTGAGGGCTATAATTACTCAGGAATTTGAGTAAGTATTTCGCCCCATTGCAAGATAGAGACATACAAGATGTTGGGACGGGAAGGCGGACGAAGTCGGGCAGAGTGAAGGGAGTGTCGCCCAAATCAGGCGGTCATTGAACCGAGGAACCTAATCTCGTCCCACTTGCTGTAGCCGCGAGGTGGTCGCCTGATCTGGGCTTGTACATGGAGGAAACCGACACAGTAGCCGAGTTTCCTGAAGCACACAGATCCAGAAAACACAGCTGTTCTCCAGCGTCTATGGTTGTAGGGGGTTGAGGGGCATGCTTTTGGTTCCTGAAGCTGATTGATGCCGCAGAATAGAATTCCGGAAACATACTCCCAAGTGCCCACAACTTCGAAAGCGATCCGCCTTGCAAGAATCCACACTCCTGATGCATTCTGAGCACGGAAGGCCAAGGCATGAATGAAAAGGCCCAAAGCTTCAGGGGTTTGGGGCCGCATGGAGCGTCGTTAGTCTGGGACATGGCTATGACCTTAGACACTTGGCGATTTTGGTGGCTTGTACCCATGTTTTTCTTATTATACGGTCAGTCTACGTGAAACGGTGGGAGCAACGCAAGCACTGAAACAGCCACATAAGTACTCAGTATGCAGAGCGCACAACTTGTTTGGCCACATGCTGCACTTCTCTGTGTGCGTGTTTCCCATCCCAAGCCCAGTGGGAGGGTGCGAGATTACAGTTTGGCCCTGAAATGCTGAAACCATGCACCTTCATGGGTTTTGCATCAACAGACGCGTACCTGTAGGAGTTCCCCAGGATGCGGGGGATTTCAGAGCAAAGGGTTCTCTGAGCCCGGATTCGCACCGAAAGCTGATCTTCGAAGAAATATGGCCTCCCGGAACACAGGCTCTGCACCTGGGTTTCAATCTTGAGGGGGTAGTTCATGCTGTTGAGCTTCATTGCTCTGGGAGGGTCGGTTCTCAGGGTGTCCTGTTGCTTCTATTACTATGCAAGGTACAAGTGCATAGATCTTCTTATCAGCTGTATGAACCTCTGTAAACCTCGGGAGTCACGACTAACTCACTCCAGGTCTGCGCGGGCGATCAAGATCAGAGGCTGATATGCTGCCATTTCTGCTTGCACTCATTGGCCCTCTCTCGAGTTCATAATCCATCCCACCCCCGTCTTGCATGTGACATTCAATCCCCATTGGTTCAGTTGCCCTAGGAGGCCGGCAGGGGTCTGCGGAGTTGTATAAGTAGCTTCCCTGGCCCATTAGTGATCCGTGGGTTGCACGAAGTAACAAAGTACGCCTTCAACACACAACCTCAAATTGGAATCTTCAGTTGTTAGACGATCCAATTTGCCATTTCAAGGCTCATGTTCTTGTCCATTTATTCCTTGATTGCCCTGATCTCTATAGCTTGCCCTTCTGCGTTTGCAATCTTCAGTCCTTCCCCATGAGAAGACTGGATAATATCTGAACCGGAGCTAGGTAAGAAAAGCTTCAAGTTGGAAGTGGTACGGTTTAGGGTTTAGGGTTTAGGGGTCGAGCGAAAGGACACAATGGACAATAACGTGAAAGCTAGGGTTATGTGGTAGGGAAAGCCCCAGTCCTTCTCTTTACAATGATCGTAAAGAATGATGTTAACCCTAAACCCCTACACCCCAAACCCCTAAACCCGTTTGCATAGTATACTTACCTTGTAACAGAGAGGCCAGCGACTCCAGTAAGCAGCCTTCTACTGCTGCACAGCTCGTAGAATAATGGCCCATTTAGGAGCTTTGAAATTGCCTACTGTTGGGGCCCAGTTGTTTTCCCAGCTTGGAGAGCCAACACAGAACTCAAAGTCCTGACGCCCCATGACCACCTGCTACCCCTCAGGCCCTTAGTTGGTAAATAGTACTTACATTGGGCTCTAAAGCTTATATACATGATATATATATATATAGAATCTCTGCATGGAGCCTGAAGGTACCTATACCTGGCTTCTGAAAGCATTTAGCCATGACCACAGGTTGTGCCCTCTCCATGCCGTTGAAGGCGTCCATATTAACTCCTCAAATCTTCGTCAGGATCAAAAACTCTGCGAAGGATGCCCTACAGTTAAGAATCTCCGTTTAGGGTTTGGAGTTTAGGGGCTCAGGCTTAAGGGCTCAGTGTTCAGGCTCCAGAAGGATGGCCTCAACCCGACCCTGCTGTCAGGATTAAGGATGAGCTGTCCACCAGCGCATCACAGCTTTGCTGGCTTTGGGGTGACTTTCTGGAGCAACTTGGTAGCCGAGGTTTAGGGCGAGGTACTTTGAAGCCAGGATTCTAGGATGTGCTTTGTGGGGCGGTTCTCTCAACCACATACAGGGATTATGGGACTGTTGGTCTTATATCGTGCGGACTACGGATTTGGCACAAGCATAAATACGTGGACATCATGCAAGAAACAAACTAAGGGCTTGGAACCAACATTTGTGACTGTTATTGTGTACGGCTGTGAGGTTGCAGCGTTTCAGTCCTCCTCAAAAAAACGAAGTACCCTCCCCTGGGCGGTGGCCAGTTCCAGAGTTCGGCCCAGAAAGTAAAAGGCTTGCTGTCTAGAATCGCCAAAGCTCGACACAACAAAGGGAACATGTATAGAATGATGGCAAGATTTTTCCAAGCATGGAGCCTGGGTCGGGGGTGAAACCCTTTTACCGTCCGTGCAAAGATACCGATACTTACAGATCGTATGACACAGACCCTGCAGGAGCGACCAAGCTTCTCCCCCTGTCATAAAGCACCGCCAACTGCCTTACTATCAATCAGACAGTCCTCATTGTGATGCTCAAATACCATCGTGAAGTAAGTATTTCACAAAATGGGGTTGGGGCCGCTTTGCAATGCTCGAAGAGGGTTTGCTGTGCCACAGTGCATCTCGAGAACTCTGAAGCGCAGTCGAAGAACTCACTGCAGCTGCAACGAAGTTTCCTGAAGTCATACTTTTGGACCTTATGGAAGCCGAGTACTCTTTGCTTTTGGGGAGTTGTTGATGCTACCAACCAATGATTTACTTATTCCCCTCCCCCTAATATTCAACCGCCTTGCCCCCCCCCTATGATCAAATACCCCCCCATGGTGGCATATGATAATGTATTGGAAGCGTTTAAACCCTGAACCTCAGGGGTGGGGGTTTAGAAAAAACGGGGGCGCGGATTATTTTGAGCAAGCGAGGCAAGACAGCCAACCTGCGAAGATGCTGGAGAGCACTTGGGCCGCACATTAGTCTTAGACTTACCTTTGCATGGTTAGCTGGGAATGAAGGAAAGGAAAAGAACATGGAAACTATCATCATGCGTTGTATAGGGACTACTACAAAGATCCATTCCCTCATTCTTAGCTAACCAAAGGTAAGTAGAAGCCCAGCCACACTCAAGTATGGTACAGCTTTGAGTCTGTAACCTGGTACCAGATGCCTGGCAATGCTTCTTTTATGAACTAACGCGAAGCTACATTTCTTGAAGCTGATGTCCAAAAACGGGGAGCCCCGCATCGGCTCTTATGTGCGGTGGCTGGGGGCTTACTGTATATAGGGGTTATATATGGAAAAGAAAATGGAAACTACTATGTTATATAGGGTTATCTAGGGGCTATAACTTTCTGACCACTGACTGTTTTCGGACGAATCTCAGCCAACAACAGACTATAATTAATCGGCGTGTCCATGAAGAGTCCATCCCCAGACATTCCAGACACAACAGCGCAACCACTTCTTCGAAAACAAAGCATTAGCTGGCTTAACACATGTGTCCCTTTCCTCTTGGAGGGTGAGAGGGAAGGAGGGAAGGACGGAGGGAGAGGGTGAGGGAGGAAGAGATGGAGAGATCAAGACTGTTGACAGCTTCTTGAGGGCGTCTCTACTCGGCATTAGCAAGGATTATCAACTTTCCAGGCTTGAGGATCTTGTTTTGTGTAAGATCCTGCGGGCCCCCTGTGTTTTGAAATGGCTTTGCATCGGAGCCTAACTGCGGTTTTCATGCACATCCTAGAAGCCTGGTCCACATATTGCATTTTCTACTCGCATGGTTCTTCGAGGTTGGAAGGGCTTGACGCTTCAGTAGTGTAGTGCATGCCATGGGGTCGGGCCTCTTAATCGGACTGAGATCCACAACATCACCTAGCTGAATGTTACGAGCCTTAAAAATGCAAAGCAGGAACCCAAGGCTGAATCGTGACCGCCTCCTGACCCTGCGAACATTCAACCTTCCGGAAAATCAACCCTATATTTCCCCTTGCTATACTTCAAAGCAACTACAACTGCAGGCCCAGGCAAGCCCCGAGTCTTGAATCTCAACATCACATGCGGCACCCTCCTGGTATCGGAATTAAGAGCCAAGATCACTGAGTTTAGGGTCTCAGTGTCTCTTTCTACAAGGTTCAAGCGTCTTATGCGCAATCCCTACAATGGACCCCATATTTCCAGGAATCCCCCAGTGTCAAAATCGATTCCACAAAAATCGATTCCCATCCACCCATAGCTTCCGACAACACAGGCTTGCTTGCTACCCTGGAGGTATTTGGGCGATTTGGGGGGTTGGGGTGTAAGAGTTAACTGGCCTTTGGTTAGCTAGGAATGGATCCTTATGGTAGTCCCTATATGGCCCATTGTAGTAGTTTCCATTTTCTTTTCCATTCCTCCATTCCAGCCATTCCAAGGCCATTTAAGTGATCAGGGTCTAGGGCCAGGGTGGAAGGCTGTGTTTGATTCGGTTGGGGCAGCCTTGCAACTACTTTAGTATATTGGGGTTATATTTGGATAATGGACAATAAAATGAACACTACTATCGCTAGAGGATATTGGGGTTCCTTTGGCAACTGGGCTCCTACGGATTTTTTGCCTAGAGTTAAGCCTTTGTGATTCTTCAGCTGTGCTGTACACCTAGTTGTGGCAAGTTTGAGAAGGTCCTCAAGCCAGGCAATTTTACAGGCGTGCTTGTAGGGGCATACAACCGTGACGAAGACTTTGATCGAAGTCCAAACTTTCAGCCATGTGGAGCTCTTTGGAGACCCTTTGTAAGCTCCGAACCTAGATAGCATGAGTCCATAATGGAATTTTCCTTCCATATAGATATTGACCTTCCATGTGGTCCAGAATATTTGTAGAATAGTCCTCATTATTGGGACTGCCTCAGTTTTGGCAACCTCCCGTCTAGGAGTTGGTCCAACTGTAGCCGTGGATTATACGAGGGAAGCACGCGAGCCCGTGCCCAGATACGTGCAACATGTGACCCCGCTACTCTTGCAGACGATCACTAATCTAAGGGTCCAAGGACCCAACTAATAGGGCTTTAGGGCCAAAATACCATTAATGACATAGTATTTGGGCCCTAAGCCCTATTATTTAGGTCCTTGGACCCTTAGGGTTAGTAGCTTCCAAGCTGAAAGCACTTTGCAGGCATAAAACATTCGGAGTGGAACCTCCATCCACCCATTTGCTGCCATGGCCTGCAGCTGCCGAAGTGTTAATAGATGGGGGTTTCCCAAAATTAGGGGTACCTTTCTATAGGGGTCCCAATAATCAGGATTATACTATTTTGGGGTCTATATTGGGGTCCCCTTTTTTGGGGAAACTACAATATTGCAGTAGCCAGGCATCGTGGTACCAAGGCCCCCTATAGCTCGTTGTGAGCGTATACGCTCACAACGAGCTCCAATAGCAAAGCTTCGCAGAATGACCGACATAACACGCGCTCTCGTGTACCGAGGCTTTATTCTGATCCCTACCTAGATCTTTCAATTGGGGTTGTTCGGAAACGATCCTCGTGACGAAAACGTACGTATCAACAAAAAGATTCCACGTTGTTGGGATGAGGCCAGCGACCAGCGCCCAAAATTGTACAGTTCTCTAAGTCTGCAGCACGACATACTGCCCTCAACCTTCAATCCCCAAATCTACATCACACCTAAATCGTAAACATGCAACCACCAGACCACCAGGACCCTAACTTCAGGCTTTGGGCAAGCCAGGGGAGCTTTTGGGGGCGATGGCTGCAGCAGGCGCAGTGCTGCGGCTCCGCACCTCTGCAGCAAAGCGATGCGTCACCGGGGGTCTACGGAAGCAGAAAATACCCGGGGTTGGTAGGGAATAACCGAAGATGTCATATATATATATATATAGATTTAAATTCCTTTCTTCCTTACTAACCTGACCACCGGTAAGTAAAGGTGTAATGTAGTGTTCGATAGGGCATCGAAAAGATTCTAGAGAGGCGCTTTGCCTGTAAGGCTTGAAATTCGGCTGCGACATGAAAAGGCTAGTCTTCAAAGGCGCGAATGGGTTCAGCCAGGCTCTAGAAGAGTCTCAAGTTGCATAGCGAGCTAGGCGGATTCCAGAAAACACTTGGTCCAGAAGAACTTAAACCGTAGGGCTATACGCTGCACAAGGATTTGGGAACTTCGATGTTTTGCGTTGCTGTTGGAACTTAAATTCAGCTACTCCAAGAAGGAAACCCAGCAAGAAGGAAATTCAAGCATCTATTATATACCCCTATGATGGTAACTTAGTTTAAGTTCCTCAACTGCAACCCAGTATTTGGAGCCCTAGCGTCGACTGCAGGAGGTTTTGGACCATGAGATTCAGATTTTCGGATTTGTGTTTTCAACTCTTGGCCTTGGATTTGAGACTTGTGGTATGGAGGTTGCTGGGTTTTGGAGGGATCCTTTCAAAGACTGCTTGCAATCTCGGGGGCACGTTTACTGGGTTGCTGTGTGGGAATTTAGATTCAGTTACCAAAATGGGTATATAGAATGAAAAACATTATTTCCCCATTATAGTAACTTAAGTTAAGTTCCTTAACAACAACACAGTTTAAGATATCAAGGGTTCCAGGGTTGTACGCCTAAGGTCGTACCCTAAAAGCTCTCCCCAATATGGCTTTAATACAGCCCTTATATAGTCCCCTGGGGTCCCTTAAAAGGATCCCAAAGCCCAGGGGTACGACCCAAGAGGGACAGGCCTGAAACCCTTGAAAATGGTGGTGAAAGAGCCGGTCTGGAGACCTAAACCCTAAACCCTCTGGCAGATCCCTGAGCTATACTCAGGGACCAACCGCTTAGCACTGCCAGCAGCTGGACCCTCCATATGCTATGTGGATACATCGTCTAGACTCCTTAAAGGGTGTTACATAAGGGGATCATGTAAGGTTTAGGGTCTAAACTCCGTAAAGGCAGGTTATATAGGAGATGACAGAGGGGACAATTGTAGGGGTTATTCAGGGGGAAACACGGGTATAGACTATAGCTCATGTGCGTCCAATCCTTGACCAGGCTTATCACGTTGTATAGGGGATCCGTCACGATTTGCCCACCGTCAAGCCACGACTGCCGCTACTCAACCACGATGGTCACGGCTCCCAGACTTCCTCTGTAATTTTTTTCCCACCAAGGAGCTCTCTCGCGCCTGAAACGCTGAACCCAAAATAGAACCCTAGGGACAAAAGCATCGGGCCCTAGAGTCTGTAAATAGTACCTACATTGGGCTATTTGTATCCCCATTCATCCCTATAAACCCCCAGTTTCCATTTTCATTTTCCATTTGGTTTTCCATTTGATTCTCCGTTATTAGTGTGCCTACATTGGGCTATTCGGATCCCTAGGGGAACTTCTTCAAGGCAAAGGCGGCTGTCACCTCGAGTCCTCTTCCAAACGGCTGGCGTGCCTGGTCCCGAAGGCAGCAGCTCTCAGCGATGCCCAGGCTGCTGAGACCAAAAGTTAAAGGTTTAGGGCTTAGGAATCAAAGATCTGGGTCTAGGGACCGACAGTTATGGGTTTAGAGTTTAGAGTTTAGGGACCGACAGTTAGAGGTTTGGGGTCCAGCGTGGCGGCCTTTGGATGTACGTCTAGGTCAAGGTCTAGGATCAAGGGTTCAAGGCTTTGAAATCAAGAATGCAGGATGCAGGGCCATGCAGATCCAGGGCTACAGGTTCAACGTCACACGGCTATTTGCAGTTCGGCTGAATGGTTTAGGGTTCAGGGTGCAGGGGGCTTAGATGTGTCGATGATTTCTGGTGTACGGGGGACTTGAGATTTTTAGACGTAGAAGGTTCATGGCAGACGCAGAGGTTTTGCACAAAGTTTAGAATTGCGCGCACCTTCCCAACTACCCTCTAAACGACCGAAATACCTACGACTAAGAGCAGCATATAGCTACATGTACATGTACATGTAAGGGCCATATATGAGCAGCCGCACTTGTTTATGTAAGAGAGTAGAAGACTAGGTGCGTTGGTATTTTCGCATCTCAGTTCAGTGTTCCGCTGGGATCTTCATGGGGGCCGCGGATCGAACGTGATAGGCCATAGTTTCCTTTGCAGTAAGAGCCCGGCACATCTGCCAACGTGGCGTCATCTGGTCAATGTAAGCTCCAAGATCAGACGTAAGGCGAAGGAGATGAGGGGTCCCGGATTCAAAATACCGCGCTCGGCCCAGGCCACAAATAAAAGTCGTCCTCAACAGGGAACCGAATAAGGCTCGCTCATATGGAGCCCAATAAGGGTACATTGGTATTTCCCAAAATTAGTGATACTTTTTTGGGGCTCTATATAATAAGGACTATAGTATATTGGGGTACCACATCAGAGGTCTCTAGGAAGGTTGGAGAATATAACGCAGGCTCCTCTGCTGGCGGCCAGACTCCTGGAGGCTGCAATGGTCTCTCCAGGCTGGAGTGATCGAAAAGCAGAGTTCAGCCTTAGGCTCCAAAAAAATGGTAGTCTCCTAAATAGGGGGACCCCAATATAGACCCCCAAATACTATAGTCCTGATTTTACGGACCCCCAATAAGGTACCCCTCATTTTGGGAACCCCATATCTTGTTTGTATTTTCGAAACATAACCGTGCTACTTCAGCACCTGTTGCCTTCCCGCTACATAGGCTTGGGTTTACAAGGACAGCAGTCTTTGTAGGTCCCTTTTTTTGAGACTTTGATGTTACTTTAGGGGCCGGCAGAATCTTTGTTATAGGAGCCTCCAGAGAGGCACCCCTTTCTTTGGCAGCCCCCAGGTACGTCAGATCCGCCTCCAGAGGCAACGGAGACTGATTTTGAAATATGTGTTCTGTGTATATTGGGGTAATATTGGGATAATGGAAAAGAGAATGAAAACTACTATAGTACATTGGGATAATATTGGGATAAATATGTGTTCTGTGGTTTTGTTTGTCGTCTGCGATGCCGTCTTTCGATTTGATGCTATGCAGGCGATGTTGAAGACCTTCTCATGCAGTATCTTCATGCCTGTATTAGCACGTGTATTTCAACAACAAGTGGGAGGGGGCGGGGTACTCATCTTAATAACTGATGCAGAGAATGAGGCAAGGGGTTCCAGATAAGGACGGGATCCCGGTACCCTCCCTGATGAGTTAGATGGACTTCAGCGGTTTAGGTTTTAGGTTGCCTGTCCTCTGGCCCTGGTTTAGCCCTTCCTCGGGTGCTTCCAAAAGTTGGGATTCTGGCCGAGTCCTGTTTGCTTTTCTCGGGCTGACAAGGAGGGGGCGGATTCGGCTTGAGTTGAGGTTCTGAAGTTTGGATATCAAGAATGTTGGATGGGGTCAGGATTGTGATTTTGAAGTTCTGGGCCCTAAGCCTAATACTTTACCCCATGCCTGATTCAAATGGAAGTTCGTTGCACATTTCTTGTTGGGGAATCAGCGGGGATGATTACGTAAGTAGAGCCTCAGGTATAGCATGGTTTCTACCTACCTACGCAACTTGTATAGCTCCTCTGAATTGCCGAGATACTCTATATATACGTATGGCATCGACTGTGCTTATGACAAGCCCTGTGCTCTAAACTCTAAACCATAGAGTCGAAAGCGATTTTTCAGCCACTCTCCACTTGAGGCATGGCCTTTGGATTGTCAGGGATGCTCAGCCGCAGCAAGGGTATGCTCCTTGGGGTTTAGGTGTTCGGGAAAACGGTTCAGAGACCGGCTTTGATGTAAGATTAGGGGCTTAGGGTCTGCCTCCTACAGGTGGTCGTTTGAAATCAAATTTCTGTTATCTCGTGCAGTTTTAGGGCTTGCTGTGCAGCTATACTACAACGGCTGGATTGAGGTATGCCTCCAAGCAGCAAATCAAGAGACCACCGTGCGATAGTTGCTGCTATTTGCCGTTGTAGAGTGTCCATGTAGCTATGTGGTATTTACTTGGGCCAGAAAGTAGTTCTATGCGAACCTCTTTGGGCCCTGACTGCATGCAATATATCTACATGGACTTTTTAGGGTTCTGATGCCATGCAGCACTTCTCTCTTTGCTGCGGAGAGAAGCCCGCTACTCAAAGATCTACAGGTCCTATTGCAAGCACCGAAACATGCTTAAGAGACTTGTCTAGCCTGCAGCATACCTAAATCTCCACAATACCCTTCATACCCATTATTCCGGGCAAAACAGGCCATTGTGATGGGTAATTATGTGGGAGGTTTAGGTGATCATAAATTAGTGCCTTTGTCTAACGCTTCGGTCTAGCAGGCCTGGCGGAGCAACAAACCCTTCAAAGAGAAAATGGTCTTGCATTGTGCTATTGTTTCCACGTTGGGACTGATCCTAGCTCTTCAACCCGAAGCCGCAGAATCCCCAGACCTAAAATGTTGTCACTATGTGGCCATTTTTCCTGATAATCGCGAGCCGCCTTTGATGACAGGTAACCAGATCGTGCAATCCTGCTTCTCACCCCTACACTTTTTTACCCACGTTCGTCGTTAG
>CAJNIZ010006694.1:6616-17072 GCA_905231905.1 Symbiodinium pilosum | reverse complement strand
AACCCTAAACCCCTAGACCCTGACTTCAAGCCCTAATATTTGGTACCTGGATCCTTAGGGTTGATATTAAAGGTACCTACAGAGTGGCTTTTTAAGGTTCATATATACGGGTGTGTGGAGATCTGTAGCCGTGCGCTGTGCGTTCTGCAGCCTCCCTCTATCACTCGATATAATATCTGATGCCCTCTTCCAAAGAATTGTGCTACTTCCACACAACCCTTCTAATATATGTCCTTGAGTAATTCCCTTCCAGGTTCTTCTCTATTTCTACATCACCTTGCACTCATGCTTCCCAAGACCCAAGCTCAACCACACCGCGCTATGAGTATATAGGGATACAACGCATATATCTCCTGTCCCCAAAATGGCCATAATGTACGTTCCCTGTTTGGTCAGGATCCCCCTTTGCGAAAATGTATTCCTAACGGTCCCTTCTTTACAAACCCTTAACCGCCAAATCCTAAACCCCTAAGCCCTAAACCCCTAAACCCTAAACCCTCGAAACCCCAAGCCCTTTTAGGGCAACCCTCATACATTCATTTATACTGGGTTTAAGGGGCCCTCAGAGGCAGGGGCGGGGATCCGGTTCTAGGGGTCCGGTTCTAGGGTTTAGGGTTTAGCGTTTTAAGGTTTTAGGGTTTGGGGCTTAGGGTTGTTGAGGGGACTCCTCAAAATAAGGTTGCTTACAATATGGTGTACGTACGAGGGTATTGTTCTTACCGGTATGACGAATATTGCTGTCGCCACTATTGCTGTTACCACTTTTTTCGAATCTTAATAATGTTGCTACTTTGCCAGGGTTACTCTTCTCACCATTGGGGCTAAACTAGTATTCTCATTAATATTACCGTTACCTTGTTCAGGGCCTTTAGGGTTTGAAGGTTTAAGTAGTTACTACGTCCCATGAACCTCCAAGTATACCTTAAAGGACCTGAACTCCAGACCAGCAAGCCCCCTAGTTCGTCCTACACTTGAAAAGCCTGCAACACCCATCAGCTACATTTCGATGGAAGTGAGGCGTATGCAGCCTAAACCCTAAACCTTCAACCCTAAACCCTAAATGCGCCTGGTAGGATATCGTGGAGTCATCAAGCTCTGCAGAAATCTCGTCCACTTCCTCTCCAGGCGGAGAAGCGTCCACACAGCGTTGTTGAGTAATCCCCTCTCCCCTAATATTAAAGGACTTAGGCTCTAGGGCTAATATCAAACCCCCGTCCTTTCCATTATGCGGTATCTGATCGTATATTGGGTTAATATCAGCCCGAGGGGGCTCGAGCTATAGTCTAAACTCTGAGCATCCCGCTTAGTAACCCAAATTATACTCCTGTATATACACCCCTTTATGAACCCCTTTGAGGAGTTCTGACTCCAGCTCAGTAGGATTTAATGCTCCAGTTCCGGTCAAATGGGCTGTGGGTTCTACTCCTGTCCTCCGAATTGATACATAAGCGGCACCTGCTTGTAACACTGTACACGTCTACACCTGCTGCAGAATGGATGGACGGAATCTTCAACCCTAGACCCTAAACCCTAACATACCTTGTCCACAGAATATGGGGGATCAGAAGTGGTGCACAGGCTTTTCTCCATCCGCCACCCTAAGCCCAACCCTACACAAGGCTTAGGGTGTGGGGTTTAAGGTTTAGAGCTTAGGGTTTAGGGTCTATGGGTTTAGTGTTTAAGGTTTAGGGTTTAGCGTCTGGAGCTTGCTTAGGGTATAGTACTTGATAAGCATATCCCCAAAATTCCAAGGATGCAGATATTTGGACATTAGGTACCAGACACCATTCAGATTATAATACTGAAGCCCTAACACTCCATTATTTCAGCCCTTGGACCCTCAGGGTCTGATACCCAAACCCCTTAAAACCCGAAACCCACAAACCTAAACCCCAAACAAACACAACCACTATTGGCCATGGCCGGGTTGTTAAGGTTTAGGGTTTCGCGTGAACTTTCCGCACACCCTCATGGCCCAAATCCTATCGTAAGGAGCCAAGGACTCAAACCCTTGAAGAGGGTTAATAGGGAATCTATAAGGATATGTAATATAGGGTTAAGGGTCCAAAGACTCAAACAACTGGTTTTGAGGGCCCCAACACTATAACTTGAACGGCATTTGGGACCTAAAGCCCGGTTATTTGAGTCCGTGGATCCTTAGGGCTAGTGCCAGCAGCAGCACTGTCTGATCATCCAAGCTTCTGAGTTAATAAGTCCCCTGAATGATATATTCGGCTGCCCGCAAAATCTAACATTTATACTGGGGCGTCGCATGTTATCATGGGGAAGAGATTCGGAGCTTTTACGGTATGAGACGGATCATTCGCTGCAACTATGAAGTGCAGCACTTACTGGAATCCAGCGTCTACTTCGCATTTGGATCGCAGAGATCGTCCTTAATGGAGCCTTTATATGAATTTTCTGAAGGACATGATACATTGTTTTCGTGTTTTCGTATGACGCAAGATACAACTGTGGCCCAGAATGTCCCGGGCCTCAGCTACAACGACCACCGCAAATCTTGAACCTCCAGCCATGCCCCACTACACCTTTGAGTCTCCCAAATGTTCCAGGGACTCAAATAACTGGGCTTTTGGGCCCAAAAAACATTCAGATTCTCGTGCTTGGGCCTGGGCTTTATACCCTAAACCCTAAACCCCGCACTATTCAAGTCCCTGGACCCTGAGGGTGTGTGAATGCTGGCTTGCTACATGATGCCCAAGAATCCCGGCTCTTGACGTCCATTGAGTTAGGGTGTTGGGTTTAGGTTTAGGGCGAAAACCCTCAACGCTGAAAAAAGCCCAGCAACCTCAAAGATTTTGAGGGCTAGCCGAGCTTAACGGCCGAAACATGAAACCCCAGTTCACTTGGTAAATCCTGCACCCTAAACCCTAGCCCTACACCCTAAACCTAGCCCTAGACCCTCAATTGAGCCTTTGTTGCATGTCGCAAGCGTCTCTGAGAGACGTCTACGGCTTCTTTGTCCTGCAAGTCCCGCCGCAAAGGATTTGGGAGATCAGGGTTCAGGATTTCGCTTTAAGGTTTAAGGTTTTAGGGTTTAGGGATTTAGCGTTTTAGGGTTTTAGGGTTGTAGAGTTTTTAGGGTTTTAAGGTTTTAGAGTTTTTGGGTTCAGGGTTTTAGGGTTTAGTGCAGGATTGTGAGATTCAAGCCTAGCAGCTCTGCCGTGCAGGCGCTGCATGGGTGGGTTTGCAAAAGTTAGTTTAGGGTTTAAGGTTTAGGGTTTAGGGTTTAGTGTCTGTTTAGGGTTTAAGGTTTGAGGTTTAGGATTCAGGGTTTAGGGTTTAAGGTTTAGGGTTTAGGGTGCCCCCTTTTCGTAAGTCTTTGTAATGAAGATGTTATGATATGGGGGTGTATTTTGGGGCCATGTATTTTTTGGAAGCCCCCACATCAAACATCCTACAGTAACTCTAAACCCTAAACCCTAAACCGCGTGTACACAACCATGTCATTTGTTGTAGAATGTACCATACGTCAAAGCTTTGGATCCCTAAATCCTACACCCTAAACCTGCGGGTCTTTTAGGCTTAATCTAAGGGTCCAAGTACCCAATATTTAGGTACCTGGCATTTGGGTAATAGTAATTATAGTACAGGTTTTGGGGAAGTATATAATTCCTAGGTACTTGGACCCTTAGGGTTAGGCCAAAACGAAGAAAGTCAGATATGGGAAACACACTCACTAAAACCGATAACGTCAACTTGGAAAGCGATGACCCACTCACCAAGTTCCACTCACCAAGTTTCGAATGACCAGTAGCTCAGACAACAAATAAAACCGTGCATCACATGAGGCCATGAAGAGGTTACATACGGGGCTTCCCTAGGCATTATGAAGGAGACATTTTGTCACCACACACATGATGTACTTCCTTGATTCTCAGCAACAATACTCACAACTGGGAGTTCTTATGAAACAGTGCCAAGTTTAGGGTTCAGGACTAACACTATCTTATGAAACAATGTAAAATTTAGGAAGTTAAGGAGCAAAACACTTAGCGTTCAGGATGACAATCATCCCCAAACCCTTAACCCCTAAACGTTCTCCAATCCAAAACCCTCCGTCACGAATCCAACGTCCGTCCTTTACATATATCTCATATCACCGATTAAAACATGCGCGTAACGTCTCTCTGGCTCTCATCACTGAACTCCAAACCTGAGTCCCAAACCCCGAACCTTTTGGGTCTATAGTCCCCCTTAAGTAGATAGAATATGGGGTAAATGGGGATCTTACTATGATATACCCAAAGCCATATTCTATCTACTTAAGGGGGACTATACGATTTAGGGTTCAGGCGGCACCACACCCTAAAGCTGCAAATGCAACCATTATTAAAGTTTTGCAACCCTCCCAATCTGAAAACCTGCGTGGGAAACCTTCGAAATGGAGAGTAGCTGTTCAATGGGATTTAGGATTTAGATCCAAAGTGTCCATGTACTCGTATATTATATACTTGGGCCCGAATAGATGGAAACCCTTGGGGCCCTAAGTGTATACCTCATGCCTACATAAGCCATGTGGGATGGCAAGCAGCAGCGCAAAGCAAATCTCTGTAATCCACTAGACTTGTAATCATAATATATGTCTTGATACTTTCCTAAGGCTATGCTATACAAAAGATGGAAATAGATGGTTTCCCTAAATAGGGGGACCTCAATCTAGACCCCAACATAATCATGGGGCCCCGAAAATGGCACCCCTAAGTTTGGGAACTACCCATTATTCCTCAGGACCCTAAACCCTAAACCCTAAACCCTACAGATTTCAGGACATCCCGGGGGGTTTCAAACACCTGGTCCACGACCAGCTGCTTCCGGCTCACCTGTGCAGGCTGTTCGATGCATTTTGTTCTTTTGTGCTAACCTCATTTAGGGTTTAGGGTTTAGGGGTTTAGGGGTTTAGGGGTTTAGGGTTTACGGGTTTAGGGGTTTAGGGTTTAGGGTTTACGGGTTTAGGGTTGACCTGGACCCCAAAAGTATGTAGAATAACGGCCTTTTGGGCTAGATTTAGGGGCTTTGGGCCATTATTTTACCTACTTTTGGGGGTTTAGGTAGGGCTAAGGGTCCAGGACTCAAATATTGGGGCTTTATAGGGCCCAGATACTATACTGTGAATGGTACTTGGGACCTGACGTGCTCATATTTGGGTCCTTGGACCCTAAACCCTAAACTCTAAACTACCAAATTCATGGCTAGCTTGATGCGTGAAACCGCTTTTTACCTTGCTGGCCCGTTACGGGGCTTCTTTATATATATATATATGTTTATTTCATATATATATATATTGATAAGGGTTAAATACGGGCTTTTCAAGGTCATAATATGGGGTTCTATAAGGTTCTGTACAGGTTTTACAGGGTTCTGTGGAGTTTTATAAGGGTTTATAGAGTTGCACGCTGTTGAAACAAGAAGATCGCTCCTCCCTAAACCCTAAACCCTAAACCCTACTCCAGACGCAGAAGCCAAGGCGCATTGGCAGCCAGCTGCAAGCGCTTTTCCGAGTTGGCGCTGTAGGGTTTAGGGTTTAGGGTTTAGGGTTGTAGGCGCGCAAGTGCACGCAGACTGTGAACGAACCAGTTGCTTCTAGCACCTGTTTCGCTGCTGGATGACAAGATAGAATTGATAGAATCAACCGATCTTTCAACCCTAATCCTAAGTGCTAAGCCCCCGAACCCTGAAGCCTCCACCCTACGCTCTAAATTATCCACCCTCAAACCTCAACCCTAACCCTTGAACCCTGAAGCCATCGCTCTAGGGTTTCGGCCTTAAGCTCTAAGCTGCCAACCCAAAATGAGCTTACCCTAAGTGTAGGTGCCACCAATGGGGCTTTAGGCCCCAAGTACGATACTCTGACTGGCATCAGGGACCAGAAGCCCTAGTATTTGGCCCTAGGGCCCTAAACCCTAAGCCCTAAAACTTAATCCCTAAAACCCTAAATCCTAAGCCTTATTTGAATCCTTGGACCCTTTGGCTAGGGAACCCTGGGTCCTCGACTGACTAGGGAGGTGGTTTCGGGCTTTGGGTTCAGGGTGTAGGGGTCCAATAAGGGAGCGGGAGCATACCTTGAAGCTCGTGCACGCTCAGAGTTTAAATCCCAAACCTTAAACGCCAAAGCCCAAACCTTCCCCCAAGCCCATGACCTGCAGAGTTTAGTATTCAAGGTGTGAGGTAAATCCCAAACCTTAGTCCCCTAAGCCCGAACCTTCCCCCAGCCTATGATGGTGCAAAGGGCCCTAGGGCAGCGGGGCGATGACACGCGGAATTGCGTGTTCCCAAACTCAGAAACCTGCTTAATAGACCCCCTCCCCTTCATAGGGATCATAACAGGGATCCAAACACAAAGCCTTTAAAAAGGAGGGGGGCTATTAATCACGGGTCCACATTAAATTATCATTGAGGATTTCCATCATGCGAAAACTAGGGTCCCTACACCACCGTAGTTCCAAAGAGTCGGTGAACTCAACGTAGTGTAGGGTTTCTTCCAACAATAATAACCCTATATGTATATACACACCTATATACCTCCAAGTACATAGTCATAAAGACATGTGGCCCCAAAACCCTACAGTGCCTCTGTTGTGGTGTCTTTACCTCATGAAACGTTGCTTGGGGTCCTCTGGGTTCATGGTATCACCCTACAGCCCCCTTCCCGCATCCATATAACCCTAGAAGCCCCAAATCCATACACCCCAACCCCCCGAATCCCTAAACCCTAAAGCTTTAAAGCATAATTGATTGTAACGCCCCAAAGTAAGAAATATGCCTCGGTCAATATCCTAAAGGGTCCACGTAGCTGTATATTATCGAAGTGTACATATAAATATACATATATATATATATGCACACACATATTCTATATACCTACCCAACACCCTAAACCCCAAACCTGAAGCCCAACCCCTAATCCACGCTCATGGGAGTTTTCTCAAATTCCTCCTAAACCCTAAACCCTGAAGCCGCCAAAGCCCTAAACCCCTAAACCCTTAAAACCCTAAAACCCTAACCCCAGCCCGTATAAACTTACCATTACTTAGGGTACCCAAATTTCCATAATTTAAAAAATTCTGAATCAAAATGACAACCGCTAAACCCTAAACCCTAAACAAACCCTCAGAAATGGTAATAAACCTGAGCTGAACCGGGCCTCTGCCTGCGCTTCCGTGATTTCATTTGCTACTTTTGCAACCTGCCGCTCTTTCATTTCTTTAAGGGTCCAAGTACCCAATAATTGGGTAGGGTTTAGGGTGTAGGGTCCCAATAATTAGGTAGTTTGGACCCTAAACCCTAAACCCTAAACCCTTGGACCGTTAGGGCCTGTGGGTTGCAAGGTAGGATATCCCAGACCTCTGATTAACAAGCGACCAGCCCCTTAATAGGGATAATAATACCCAGAGGGTCCATGTACCCAATAATTAGGTACTTGGGATTTGGGTAATAGGAATTATAGTACTGGTTTTGGGTAAGTATATGATTATTAGGTACTTGGACCCTTAGGGATAGGGATCCTAATATTTAGGCCCGTAAAAGGAAGAGGGTTTATCAATCATGGGTCTACATGGAAACTACTATATTAGGGTTTGGGGTTCGGGGTGTAGGGTTTAGGGATTCGTGGCTTAGCGGTATAAGGATTTGAAGCTTGTCAAAATCGAAGGCCCCGCGTAAAATTCACCCAGCAGGGTATTGGGTTTAGGATCTGGCAGACTCTTGTACTTAAGCTCTACACCGCCACGCGTACAAGAGCCTGGGACTAGTAGATATACTTACAAGTCCTCACAACCATAGAATCACCCCAGCCATCAACCTACTTACAGCGCCCCCTCATCCTCTAACGTGCGTTGGAAATCCATGCCCTAAACCCTAAACCCTAAACCTCTAAACCCAATCTTCCCCCAAGCCCCGAACCCACACCTGGGTGAGTTCTCAAAAATTGCTAGGCCCAAGGCATGTTGGGATATGTGAGGGGTTTGTGCCTTAGGGATTAAGGTGTAGGGTTTAGGGAATTAGGGTTTAGGTTTAGGGATTAAGGTTTCCCACAATTAGTGGGAATTATCTTTGTGGGGGTCCCTATAAAGAAGTAAATAATATTTTGGGGTCTATACTGGGGTCCCCCTATTTTGGAAAATTACCGGGAGAGTATAGGAATTCCCTTGCAGGATAATCTGGACATAGAAGCATGTAGAGTATCGCTCTTTTCGAGGCTTGGTATGTTTTGTGTTGAACCATTGAACCATTTTCACGGGCACACAGGAAATATGAGGCCGTTAAACCCACCCTGAAACCTAACAAGATAATATTGATCCCTGGCGCCTAATTTGGTAGAGATCATGTTGAGAAACTCCCAAAAACGGAGAGCGTCCTGGTCGCGCAGCTGCCGTCGTTTGTCCAGCCACTCCTATTGAGGTCTTAGAGTTTTGGATTGAGGGTTTAGACTTTAGTATCCAGGGTTCAAGTTTACGGCTTTCGCTTCAGGTTTTCTGGGATTTGGGGTTCGGGGCTTGCGTTGCGCGTGATTTGGGGTTGAGCTTGATGTTTCTTTCGAGCTGGGGATTTGGGGTTAGGGTTGCGAGAGCTTGGGGCTTACCAGGACAGCTCGTGCACATTGAGGGCTTGAGCCGCGCCCCAAGACCTTTTCGCACTCAAATGCGTAGAGAAGGACCTGAAAGAAAGTTTGCTGGAAGCTTGCCGTAAGCTCGGTTGCTGTTAAGGAACTTAACTTAAGTTACCACAAGTGGGTATATATAGTAATTAATAAGGTTTCCCTTGTATTATAGTAGCTTAAAAGAGGTTCTTGAACAGCAACCCAGTAAGGTTCCAAGTGCCCAACAAGGTTATCAAATATCGAGTGCTTGGCATTTAGAGGCTAGTAAGCCGTAAACCCTAAACCCCCCGATTCGGTTTAGGGTTGCTAAGGGTTTAGGGTTTAGGGTAAAGTGTGCAAGTTGCATGAAAGCTGGTCAAATCTCGCTAAAACTCGACCCTGAATGTTAGGAGATGGCTAGCCTGCACGACGACTCCTTCACGCAGGAACCGCACCTTCAAAAAACAAAGCAAAAGTTCTTAACTAAGTACTTACCCTGAGGCAAGACTCCTAGGACCCTAAAGGTTACCTGCGGTGCAGGACCCTTGAACCCTGAACCCCTGATCCTAAACCCTACCTGAACCCAAAAGTATGTAACATAATAGCCCTAAATCACGAAAATCTGCCCAAAAGGCAATTATTTTACATACTTTTGGGGTTCAGGTAGAGCCCCTAAACCCTAAACCCTAAACCCCTAAACCCTACAGCCTCTTCCACTCACCGCAGCCTAAGCCCTGGAAGCGGCTCCGGCCTTCACAGGACCCAGAAACTCCTCCACGACGTGTACCACCTGGCAGCATCCTTAAGGCAGTTTATTTAGGGTTTAGGGTTTAGGGTTTAGGGCTTAGGTTTAAGGTTTAGGGTTTAGAGTTGAAAGTTTAGGGTTTAATCTCCACCCTCAAGGGTCCAAGGACTCGAATAATAGGGCTTTAGGGCCCAAATACTATCATATGAATCGAATTTCGGCCCTAACCCCATCATTTGGGTCCTTGGACCCTTAGGGTACTCTAAAATGCAATCCCACAAGCTGCGCAAAATCTTCTGCGCTTCTGGGGACATCTGCTCCATCTGGTACTTCTATGGCTACTTGCGCCTGACACTTCTGAACCCAACATGTTTAACATAATGGTGTACTCGTCCCATATGACAACCAGCAGCAACAAGCGCCTAAAAACCCTCTATCCTCACACCTTACACCCTGAACTTCAAGCCCTTAACTCTATCCCTGGCATGCCCAGCCCGAAAACTCAGGTACCTTAAGCGCTAAACCCTAAACCCTAAATTGTAGTTTCCATGTTCTTCTCCATTATACCTATATACTGTAACCCCTTTATAACCCCTATGGCATGAACTCCAGACCATGAACCTTTAGGTTAAAGGGTTTAGGGTTTAAGGGTTTTAGGGTTCAGGGAAACTGAGTTTTCCCAAGCCGCCAGGGCGCGAGTAATCCTCGACTGAAAGCATCCATGACATGCCCCTCCCTGTAAATTAGGGGCCCTTATACTATTGGGATTACCACCCAAAAACAAAATTCGGGTCTAGGTGCCTCCTCTGTAGAGTCCTATATAATGGCATTGCTCTAGAAGAAATCAGCCATGCGGGCCAGCGAGCTTGCAAACATGCCGGGACCTCATAGAACACTGTCACTAACACTGCTAAACTCCTTAGTTAAGAAGACTACTACTCCTCCTCGTACTCCTACTGCTACCCCTGCCGCTGCCGCCGCCGCCGCCGCCACCACCACCACCACCAGCACCAGCACCAGCACCAGCACCAGCACCTGCACCAGCACCAGCACCTGCACCAGCACCAGCACCAGCACCAATCACAACCACAATTTCAACCCTGATCTCAAAC